>JABTTQ020002003.1:600000-847384 GCA_016081115.2 Rehmannia glutinosa
ACAAGTAAACGTACCTCGATAATTTATGCCTTTCTTGACAAATAATGACGTAAATGGCCATTTGTGAAAATATGTAAATCCTACACAATACTTAAAACAAATCTAGCACAAATCATAATGATAAAAGTGTAGGCTAAGAGATATCGCAAGTAAGCTCATGCCATAAAAATCCATAGGAGATGATAACACACTCTAGTCTACAAAAAATGCACAAGAGTTTTAAAAACATCATATAAGGTCTTCTTTTTTCAAAAATATTTTAAAAGCACAAATATATATTGAAGACCTTAATTAAAAAATAAATACTTGAAAACTCATTTGCAATATAGGCACAAATAAAAACATGCATACTAACTAGATAAAATGCATATTTTAAATGGGGAGATACGGTTTACCAATTACGCCATTTCCATGGGTTGTGCCGTTCCCATTGTTGATGATATCTTCCCCTTGAGAAGTCACTTTGTTGATGATGACTTCTTTGATTACTCCATTTCCAAAGTTTGTTGCCTTTCCATTGTTGATAGTCTCTTCTTCTTTGAAAATCATCTTGTTGATGATGTCTTTGCCATTTCCAAGGATTGTGTTCTTCCCATTTTTGATTATATCCTCTTCTTGGAAATTGGCTTTGTCGAAAATAGTTTCTCCTTATTTGATCAAATGAAACGGTCATTTGATGTCTTCTTGGCGGTATAAATTTTCTTCGATTATTATTTCGCCGGGTACCTAATATGACATTGTTTTGTGGTACCCTCATGTGTTTGGGTCCTTTGGGATTAGTCTTGAGACTTTTAGGTCTCCAACAATAATTAGAGCTATTTCTAGCCCGACAAGTATTTACCGTATGACCCTTTTTACCACAATAAAAGCATGTAATAATTCTAGGAGCATAATGACCAACGTGCTTAGAGACTTGATTCTTTTTCATGTGATTGACACCCTTAGGCTTATGATCAAGTTCTAGTTTCGATTTATCACAACAATCAACAATATCGGTCATCTTATAGGTACTCAAGTTGGATTTAGATAAATCATTTTTCAAGCAAATTATATCCTCAACAAGAGTACTATTATCTTTCTCAAGGTTTCTAACCTTATCAACAAGTCGGCTTGTGGTATCCAAAGGAAGGTGGATTCAAACTAATTGGTTACTCGGGACTATCTTTGGATGTAGAGTTGTGGGGAAGAGTTGTGTACATGTCAAATGCTTCTTGGTTTCTGGTTTGAGAACAAAACTCAATAGCCACATCCACGAGAGATTATGTTGTGTCCAAGTCTTGTGGATGAGACAACAAGCGAGAGATTATGAAATTGAAGAAAAAGAGATTCCAATTATGTGTGATAACACAAGTGCTATTGCAATCACTCAGAATCCTGTGTTTCATTCAAGAACAAAGCACATCGATGTCAGATATCATTTCATAAGAGATCATGTTGAAAAGAAAGACATCACCTTGGAATACATCTCAACTGATAAACAGTTAGCTGACATATTCACAAATCCCTTATGTGAATCAAGATTTGAAGAGCTTAAGCATGAGCTAGGGTTAATTAAGCTGAATTGATACTCAGAAGACTCAATGAAAAGAGATGGAATGTGAGAAGATAAAAATAGAACAAGTCTCACGAATCAGCCAAGCGAATCAGCCGTATCGGGAAGTCAGCCATTTCGAGTTAGCTGACAGTTGAGTCATTATACGAAAAGAGAGAAGAAGAGTTCAGTCATTTAAGGAGTAAGTTGAGTCATTTATGAGCTAAGTGACAAAAACGCAGTCGTTTTTAATAAGCGGCAATGTTTTTAAGGATGACGTCAGTGTAATTATGACGGGTACAGTCAAAAGCTGTACAACAAGCATATGATTGGATATAAATGTTGCCGCATTAAATGCGAGCAATTAAATGCAAATGAGACGTGCTAAATCTGAGCCGTTGATCTTGATCAAAATTCAAAAACCAAAAACACGTCCTTTCATAACCCTTATATACTCTTTTGTTCAGTTTTTCTTTCTCTCACTTAAAATGTTCATCTTTCCAAAGCAAAGAAAGCAAGTATCTTTTCTCTCAAAACCCTACCAGTCTTCAAAGCATGTTCGTCAAGTTTCATTCGGTAAAAATCACTAAAATGGCACCAGCACATGATTTCGCTAAGCTCGCAAAGCAAATCCACACCGGATCAACCGTAGATTTTGAAGGGATGATAAAACAGGGTTCCGATGAAACCCTTGTGAAGAAGATTGCGCATAAGATCGAGAAATCCGAGCTAAAGCCCTTTCTCACATTGGAATATCATATGACGTACGTAGAGGAGGTCGCCCAGTTCTACGTAAATGCTAAAGTGCAGGACGAAGGGATTAAATCCTCTGTCCACCGCAAGGACATTCTAATCACTGCAAAGGACCTTGCGGAGCACTGTTTGTTGCCATCGGAGGGCATGCCGAAGATATATGAAGCTGACATTGATTTGGTCGCTGCATGGAAGGAAATGGCCAAACCCGAGTGTGCTGCAAAAGTCGTCTACACAGCTGAGAAGAAGCTGTTGAAGGAGGATTACCATAAGCTTATGGATATCGTTGCGAATGTGTGTAGACATGAAGTTTGGCAGCTTCAATCAATTGTCCAAAACCAAGCTGATCGTCATGGCTGCGATCATGGAGGAGAAGAAGATCAACTGGGCAGAATTCGTCTACAGCAGACTCTGCCAGAATGCCCCTGCAGTCGTGTCTCCTTCCCCTGCAACCGAGGCAGAGAAGGAACCTCAAATACCTTCTCCAACCATCAAAAAGAAGAGGACTGCCAAGCCAAGAAAGGCAGCTCCTCAGACAAAGAAAGATGCACCGGCCCCCGCCGCCAAGGAAGCTCAGTAAGAAGTATCCGAACCAGAAGTTCATCTGGTAAGGACAAAAAGAAGAAGAATTTCCAAGCTCTCCGAGCTTGAGAAGACATTTGAGTCGCCACTCGGTGGAAAAGTCTCTCGATCTTTGAAGAAGTGCAGTCTCTAGATATTATTGATGAAACAACGAAGTCTGCTGAGGCCGATCAGCAGAGGCAAATTGAAGACCCAGCTGTGGACAGAACAGCTGAGGAACAAGAAGTAGCGAAGTTAGCAGAATCATCTGTTAATAAGATTGTGTCTCTACCGTAGAGATCTTTCTTTGAGGCGAAGAGCAGCAGAATTTGCTACCCTCCATTCCTGAAAAAGAAGGCCAACAAGAGGAGAATGCTGATGATGAGATATTTATGTACTCTACCTTGTACCCAGACATCCTGAACCGTCTGCGAGAGTGGAGGAAGTGGAAACAGAGTCACTCTAAGGTGCAGTTTGAACACCCTGATATTATTGATGAGGAAGAGGAACTTTTCAGATTTCTTGAAGTTGATATAGTGTTGCAAGCCCTAGATGAAGATAATTGTATTAATATGCTGCAAATTCGTAAGGAACAAGAAAAGGCTAGAGCAGCTGAGGAAGCAGAGGCTCATGAGAAAGCCAGCATCTGTACTCTCACTAGAACCCGCGAACACACTCATTCTCACATTGACATGCTCTCGGATAGTGATAAGGAAATGGAACATGCTGCTATGACGGAGGAGTTGGAAATGCAGCAAGCCATGCGGGAATCCAGATTAATGCATGAGAAAGATCTGATGGAAGGACCAGGAGAGTCTTCCAAATCACAGTTGGAAATTGATCCGTTGGGAGTAGTGCAGCAGATTGCCACTGTTATTTTTGCAACCACTTCCCCAGTTCACTCAGAGGACGTATCTAAGGGAAATGGCGATGACACTGGGAACTTGGGCACCCTAGTTGAGCCAACCCCTGTTGAAGGTGTCTTACCACCTGGCCCCATGGCTGAACACTCATTTGATAAAGCCAGGAGTCTGGAGCAGAGTGACCCCAATATAAGTCACT
Source organism: Rehmannia glutinosa (assembly GCA_016081115.2). Classification (NCBI taxonomy): domain Eukaryota; kingdom Viridiplantae; phylum Streptophyta; class Magnoliopsida; order Lamiales; family Orobanchaceae; genus Rehmannia; species Rehmannia glutinosa. The sequence goes on from JABTTQ020002003.1 coordinate 603,908, forward strand.
CGGCGGCCTAGTGAACCGGTGAGTGGGAAACTCACACCCACCGCGCCTAGGTCGGAGGATGCTGCAGATGACTCCACCATGCAGAAAGGAGGCGAAGTGGAGAAGGAAAAAGAAAAAGACCAACAGCAAGTTGTCACTGACGAAGCTTAGACAGTTGAGTCTGTCTCAGCTGAAGTGCCAATAGCTTTGCGGCCGAGGACGCGCCGATGCGATCGAGGCACAGGATGGATCTCGCCCGGGAGTTAACACTGCAGGCATCGAAAGTGCAATCCACGGAGTTGAGACTCCTGTGGATGCCACTGCAGAAGACTCTACGACAGCTGCGTCTGTCGAAGGGATTGTACAAGGCCCCGCTGCAGTTGAGACTGCAGGAGGTAATGAAGGCCTAAGGGAGGTTGAGACTTCCCTAGGTAAAAATCAAGGAGATAAGAGCATTCCTCAGAACATTATTGCTGATTCAGAGGAGGAAATCATCGATCTTCATGACTCCCAGGATGATCCTGATACAACATTATTGGTATCCACAGATGAAGCTGCATCAACCTCTGCCAAAGAACTGCTGAGGATGTTCCACCAAGTACGAGCAAGTCAGAATTCAAAGTTGCTCGACAAATGTTCAATTTTGATGAAGTTCCAAACCCTCAAGTCTCATCATTTTCCGATGACGCTACTGATATGGCCGAGGAACAGTCAACTCAAATGGATAAACCAGCTGAGACCGAAGAAGCTATTAAGACAGTTGAGGCTCAGCCAGCTGGGTCAATACCATCAATGGCCCCAGCTGAATCACAGTCAACTGTGCAGGCTTCCCGAGCTGCAGCAGAGACCACCTCGCGCATAATATCTCAAGTGCGAGATGTTGCCTATGAAGAAGTGTTTCCTTTCTCTCAAGAACTGCCTGTGCTTGAAGAAGAAACTGCAAGAGAACAGAGGCTCTACACCATCCAAGAAGACCCTTTAATCCCTACTAATTCGATTGTGCCAGTTGATTTCAATTTCGATGCAGAGTGGTCGGCAGCTGACTCAAGTCAGACAACTGAGATGCGTGAAATCTTCAAGAAAATCTGTGAAGAGATTGAGAAGATTAAACGGCACCAAGCCTCTCTCGACATGCGCCTGGACAGCAGAGATGCCACTCTCACAGCAGACTTGAGAGGAGTGGTGGTCAAAATAAGGGAATGGTCTCAACAGCAGAGTGCCATGCGTCTCGAGTAGGTTCGCTACTTCAAGGCACTATACAACCGAATCCGATCCGGAGGCCGACAATGCCGATATGAAGGTGATGATGCGGACCTATATGGAGAGATTGCATGCCTCCCATACAAGTGAGATGGAATTCTTTGTCAATTTCATCGCAAAGAACTTCGCGTGTAGAGAAGAATATGAATGCCAAGTTCAGACTTTCTCATGGCTGAAATGAAACCGTGTGGTGAGTCCAAAGCCACCCGCTTAGAATTCGAACAAAGATACTCCGCAATGGACTCCAAGCAAAATTCAACTATCCAGACCGGGACTTCATGCTTGTTGGTATGTTCCCAGGGGTTCCTCTCTCCTTTGATGATGCCAAAAAGGGTGAAGAGGAATACCAGAAGATGCTTAAGGGGACAGTTGGTGAGAAGGAAAAGGAAACAGCTGTCGTAGAGAAGAAAGATACAGCTGTTGAGAAGAGAAAGGAGAAAGGAAAAGCTGTTGAGGGGGAAAGGTCAAAAGATATGACCTTAATGCTTGCTGAAACCCCTCATCAAGGTCATGTCACAGCCGACATCATCAGCAAACTTCCTATAACTCTGCCGCTCTATCACTCTGCTATGCCCATGTCTCATAAGAAAAAGATTGTAGAAGCAGAGATGGAAGATTTCGACAAAAGAATGGATGTCCGTGTTGCAGAGATGTTAAAACAATTCGGAGGCATTCCGGCAGGAAAAGATACAGATGCCATTCTAGATGATGGAAACGAGACAAGATCCATTGAAGAATTTAAAATGCTCGAGTACGAGGGATACTTCAAGGATATGTCCATAGCCCAAGCCTGGGACTTGTACTGGGAAAAAGGTCTGAAGTTGTGCGAAGAAGCTGACAAGCAGCAGACTACTAGCAGTCACTATGCTGGTCACTCTGCTGGTAAGAAGATGACTCAAGTACAATGCACGCCCAGAGGAAGAGAAAGGAGTGGTGGAGGCAGAGGCTTTATACCTAGACCTATACCCAAAAATATTTAGTATGTGGATCCAGGCAAGAAGGGAAGGATCTACTGGGCTGGATATGATAAAGTAGCCAATCGAGAAGTGGCCAGGAAAAATGTTGAATATGTGAAAAGGATCGAAGAATAAAATAAAAGACAAGATCAGCTGTGGGAAGAAAGGCAAGAAAGAAAGCGAATAGATGATGCAGCAAATAGATGATGCTGCGAAGAGAGCTTACGAGAATAAGAAAGCAGCTGAAGATGAAAAGAAGAGAAAGATAGCAGAGGATGACAGAGCTGGAGAAGTAGAAAAAAGGAGGCAGCGAAGGCGATGAAGTGTTGTTGTCCACCCCTTCATGTATTTTACTATTGTAAATGCATATGTATGTAAGTCTTCTGTACGTTGTTGAATAAGAAATTTGTAATTTCTATATTTTTGCGTAGATATAGAATGCTATGTTTGCTCTGATACACATTGCAAATAGTTGTGTAAAGGACAAGAATGTTATGATCAATAAAAAGATTGATTCTACGCATACATTCTCTGTTACTGCATTGGTTTTATGTATCTTTGATGCTTACATTTTGTTTGTATGTTTTAAGTTTTGGCATCATCAAAAAGAGGGAAATTGTTGGGAAATTTATTGTTTAGATTTTGATGAATGCCTTGTAAAACTTAGACTAGAAAGTTGGCACCCTATTTTTCTTGTAATTTGTATTGTAATAGATACGGATGTACGAGCTGAGTCAAGTCAGCTATGCCTGGATATACAAGAAGTCAACTGAAGATTGGGATGAAGACTCCATTGCAAAGCGCTGAGTATGGCAAGAAGAAGAAATGTCAAGGACTCGACTGAAGGAGTATCAGCTGAGATACAGCTGTATGAAGGGTCAGTCAAGTCAACCAAAGAAGCCAAGCCAAGTCAAGTTGAAGTGACAGATAAGTCTTTCAATCATTGGAGCGGACTCAAGTCATGCGGGGAAAAGGCAATTTTGCGAAAGAGGAGTTAATCGAAAAGAATCATTTGCACAAATGTCAAGAATATTACCTAAACAAGTAATACTTCCATGTTTGCCATGTCTTAAAGTGCGACCCTAGAAGCATGCAAAAGGAATAAATCAATGGGAAGCACTCGCACCTCGTGTCGAACACGAAAAGTGGACATTCATTTAATATGAGGAAAGGTCTACATCTCAAGATGGAAGACCAAGAAAAGACAAGCCAACGAACACAAGTGACTTTTGAAAACCAGCCTATCTCTTCAACGGGCAGATTTTTGAAAGTTCACTATAAAAGGCTGAGGAATCACTTTGAGAAAAGGTTACCTTGATTACCAGAACAACGAGCAAATAAGTATTATTCATACTATAACCTGCAAAAATATTCTCAAATTATTCAAGCAAATCCTCAAGCCTAAATCTCGAAGGAAATCGATCCAACACTAACCTGTGAAGGAAAGACAACTTCAAACTGTTGAAGAGGAAACTTTTGAAGAAGCAAAAGGGGTCTACATTCCAAGGAGGATTGTAGAAAGGTTCAAGGTCGAACTAGTCTCAAGTTATTGGAGGGCTTCGTGATCAAATCCAAGAAGCTTGAGCAAGTAAGCTGAAGTAACAAGGCAGCAGCCCTGTGAAGAAGCTAAGTCGGACGAGAAGCCAGCTGAGTGATCAAGGCATCTCCAGACTAAGTCCCAAAGGAGCAAGTCAGTTGTGTGATCAAGACTTGTATCTAGACTGTTAACCACTTTGTACTCTGATCAATACTTAGTGGATTCCTCCAGGAGTTGGAGAAGAGAGGAGTAAGAAGAATTACCCCATCTTCGAACCTCTATAAAAATTATTGTGTCATTTACATTTCAGCATTTTTATTTCTGCATATCATTTTATATCTGCTGATAATTTGCTATCCAACTGATAATTAACAAAGTGCTAAAACCAAGTGTTAAAACAAACTTAAATCAAATTCAAGGGTGTTAAGTCTTCCACTGAAAATCTCATCACAGCCAAGTTAAGGTTTAGACTAAACAGTTGAGTTATTCTATCAATAGCTCAATCGAGTCTGTTGAGTGGCTAACTCTACTGATTAACTAACTTAGCTATCCCTCAAGGACTTAGCTTTGTATTTAACTCTATAATATTTTAAAAGGACTCAAATCAAAAAGTTGGTAAGGTTTATTCAACCCCCCTTCTAAATCTTACTCACACCCCTTGGGACCTACAAGGTGTACTTCATAAAACTGGAAGATGATAACTCCTTAAAGAGAGTCTGAAGTAGAACCCATGAGAAGTTGCAGTTTCCAGGAAGCGTTTCCAGGTAGAGGCCTGAAATAGTTTTGTCTTGGAAAGAAGATGTATGATTTTCAACCTGTCTAATAAATCTGAAGTGCGAAAAAGTGGCATTATCATGTCTACATTGATTCTTTCTTTCTAAATGAACCAAAGGATAATACAGGGGATTATAAAACAAATATGTGATTTGTGTGCAAAAGGAGTGAGATTGTGCCAGTAAGAAAGGAAAATATGAATGTGCTCAGTGGGTAGAGGTGTACATTTGAACCATAATGCAAAATGGCTCCATACTTTCAAGACTTGGGCATTATTAAGGAAGAGGTGGGGGATTATTTCAGAAGTGGAGGTAGAAGAAGAACTATGGGGGCAACAAACACATTAAGAAGCTAGATAGATATTCTTGTCTTGCAATTTCTGGTCCATAGAGACTCTGTTTTGAAGTAACCTCCACATGAAAATAGAAGCAGAAAGGGGTAAATAAGTATTCCAACAATGGGCAAACAAAGGATAAGAAACAGATGGAGGAAGTAGTGAATTATAAGTAGAGGCAACAGAAAACTTGCCTTTGGAAGAAAGCTTCCACCTCATGGAATTTGCCTTGGTTATAGAGATGGGAATAGTGCATAATTTAGTAGCCCACTCATGGCGAACAATTAAATGAAGTCTCTCAAAAGTTCAAGTACCCTCAGACCAGAAGTAATCAACAACAATGTTTTTCAAACCACTTTTATCACAAGGGATCATATCATACAAAATATTATTATCAAACCACACATCATGCCAAAAACTAATATAACCAGCCCCAATACCCAAATGATACTATTGTGCATAAAATATCTGATTTTGGAAAGCATTTTCCAACCTAAGCTATCAACAGGAGAAATAGGGGCAACGCAAATACGCATACCCTCAGCATACTTGGCATGCACAAAATGATCCCAAATAGAAGACTTCTCTCTAAGTCTCCACCAAAGTTTCATAGAAAATGCAGTAATAAGATGAAAAATAGACTTTAACCCCAAGCCCCCATTCTGAATAGGAGAACAAATCTTATCCCAGGTCACCCAATGAATTCTCGTGGAATTACCAGTGCTTCCCCAGAAAAATCTAGCACAAATTTGCTCAATTTATGCACAATGAATTTAGTGGGTTTAAGCACTTGAATAAGATGAAGAATCATAGAAATGAGGGTATTCTTAATGAGCATGAGTCTATCCCCATATGAAAGAAACCTCCAAGCCCAACCTTGGTCTTTAGCTTGCATTTTAGCAAGCAAAGGAAAGGAAAAGTTGACTCTGCTTGTGTCATTTGCCTAAAGGAGCACCAAGATAAGTGAGAGGAAGAGATTGATTACTGAATTGGGTAAGGGAGGATATTCTAGCAATCCTATGAGAAGACGTATGTTTATCAACCACAAGCTTTTTCCTATTAATGGCTTGCCCAGACTTGTCACAATAAGAGTCTAAAAAGTCAGTGAGTAAAGTAAGAAAATTGTCACTATCATTAGAAAAAATCATGATATCATCAGCATAGGACATACGAGAGATAGTAATGCCTCCCTGGGAGTAATAGTACATACAGGGATTATGTTGAAATAGAAAATCTAAACCAAAAGAGAGGAATTTAGGGTGCGACTGGATATGCTTTCATTTTGAAAATTTTCATTTTGCTAGAGAATAGTAGTGAAAAAAAATTGGGAGAAAAAAGATCAATTTTGAGAGTGTGATTGGATGTGAGATGAAAATGTAATGATGAAGGTTGATTTGATATAAAAATAATCAAATAATGATTGGAAGTGATTTGTAGTTAGAAATGTATGAGTAAATGAATAGTGAAATTTGTGGGAGAATGTGTAATAATGATTAGTTTTTTTGTGAAAAAATATGTAGATGTGATTGGTGAAAGAAAAAATGAGAAAAGTGAAAATGAGAGAATAATATATTTTCTGAAAATTTTCATAAACAATCACATGTTTGGTCAAAAAAATTCTCCAGCGGAACGAAAATGAAATCTCATTCATATCCAATCGCAGCCTTAGCAGCTAATATGAAAAGAGAATGGAAAAGAGGGTCTCCTTGCCTTAGTTCCCTCCCAGAATTGAAAAAACCACAAGAATAGCCATTAACAAGGACAGAGAACCAACAATTAGAAATAGCATTGGTTATAAGATCTAGCCAAGTATTAGGGAACCCCATACCAACTAACATCCATCTCAGAAAAAGCTATTGCACTCTATCATATGTCTTGGCCATATCCAATTTAAACACAACATTTTTAGGTTCATGTTTGGCAGAATTAGCATGAACCAAAGCATCCGATCATGGTTGTATAAATATTACAAAAAGAGATTTGTTTGCTTAAAGAAGTTTCAAGTTTACAAAATGCTCATGGTTTCTTTTGTGGTTGTTTCCGTCATAAATGCGGTGTATGGGTATGCATTAGAGGCAGAGTTAGCTGATATAATGTTGTAAAAAAGATTGAATGCAACTTTAGCTTGAATCTGATTCATCTTGTGTTGTTAGTCTTCTCAAATCAAATTATGGGCAGGTTTCTTGGAAATATTTGGTAGATGAAGTCACATCCAATTCATCATTTCTCACATGGATTTTGTTTCATCTCATACGTACATAAAATATCACAAAGTTGCAGACAAACTTTCTAAACTTCCAGCCTCTTCAACTTGGTGGGGTTCTCCACCTTTGACCATCACCGTTGATTTATCAAATGATTATGTTGGTTGGCATAATGATAGATTAACATATTAGTTTCGTTTTTTTGGTTTTTGAGCTTTGTGATCTGCTTCACTTTTAGCTTGATTCTTTCCATTTTTCTTGGTTGGGAGAATTTTTTGTAATACATTTTTCTCAATTTTTAACATTGAAATCATTATTGTTTATTTTCTTCAAGAGTAGAATTATTTATGGTTAGTTAGAAAATTTCTAAATATTTTTTTATTAATATACAATATTTGGTTATCTATTAGAATGCATTGATTGTAATTATATTGAATTATTTTTCAATTTTTTAACTTCTAAATAATAAGTGTATATTTTTCAGAACCAGTGTAATAACTGTGATTTTATTCTTATTTATAGAATGTTTGGTTATTTATATAATGAATTGTTTCCAATTATTTTTTTGTATCTTTTGTATAATTAAGGCTATCGTGCACCGTCTCCATGAGGTCAAAAAAATAATTATCTCCATCATGAATAGTTACTATCTCGTCCTCTACGCCGACATATTCGAGTCCTTGCCAATGCCAACCGTGTCGTATCGAACTACCAAATTATGTCAATTCATATGGAATAGACAAATAATAAATAACGCTAGTCTGGATATTAGACATGTCTTTAACAAAGTCAAATTATTTTCTACTTATCACAGTATGCATAATTTCACGGTACATATAACTTCATAATATTGTGCTTAATCAATTCACGATATGCATAATTTACGGTTATATGTTGTTAGAATTGGAGGGACGAAATCTTTTAAGTTTGCAGTGAGTGTTGTGCAGAGTGTTGTCAACACTAGAGGTGTCACTTAGCGGAAAACATGTTTTTCAGATTGTTTGTTTATTTGATCAATTATCAAAAATAAACAAAGCATAAAAATAAGATTGAACACATGATATAAAAAATTTGCACAAGTATAAAAAAACTTGTGCGGCGCCAATAAGGCAAAAACTATGAAGTAGAATGTTGATTACAAAAAATAAAGAACAAGACAAAGACTTCCCTATTGTACTTGATCTTCAACTCAACCTTCTACCGTAAAAAAGAGAGAACAACTTGAACCTATCCCAAATTACAATCTGTCTTTCAAACAAACAACAAGAAGCAAACTTTCTAAAGGTATTGCAAAAGGTGATACCGACACCACCAAACACACTAGGTACCTTCCTCTCACTTCTTGTATAAAAATGGTCTCTCTTTGTAAAACTCCGATTTCTAACTCTGGAATTCGTCAAAGTAAGAGAACAACTGAACCTAACCTAGGAACAACTTGTCTCTCAAAAATATCAACAAGAAGAAAAACGTTGATGGAAGGTGTTGCAAAAGGTGATACCAACACCTCCAAATACACTAGGCACCTTCCTCTTACTTCTTGTATATAATGGTGGACTCTCTTTTTAATTTTGATTTTTGTGCTCTGAATCCACACTGAAAAACATGCATCTCCTTTCCTCTTTATAGATCAGCCATATTCCTACAGAAAAGGTCATGCAAACATCTTCCAAGTAGAGGGGTTAGTGGGGAGATTGAGGGATGGTGGTTCCTTGAAAGTAGGACTTAATTCCTATTATCTCTCAACTCCCAAAACTGACCGATCTGTATCTCTAATCCACGAATTGGGCCTGCAAATTATTAGTATATTTTGTTCTAGAAATAGGCAAAATAATAAGATAAAAACAATTTAAAATTATTAGAGTTTTGACTAAATAAATCAACTCTAACAATCTCCCACGTTTTGCCAATTTCTGAACAAAACCTGTACAAAAACTCAAGACAGAAAAAATGTCCAAATACAACCAGACTCAAACATCCCTTTCACTCAAATCAATGGCCATGTGTTGCCTCCAGTGTTGCCAACAATGGCGGCATCACCACCTGTACTGCATTTGCAGTCTGTATGTGTTGCCTCCCAACACTGGCGGCATCACCACCTGTACTGCATTTGCAGTTTGTTTTTTTTTTCACCATCATTTCTACCTTAAGCTTCAACTTGATTTTACCAAGTGGTTTTTGTGCCATAGGGTTTTTATCCCCCTTTTTGATCAGAAATCTAACGTCGAATAGGAGCTTTATAAGATAAAGAGGAACAAAATCTGGAAAAATTGAATGTTACAAAAACCTGAAATAAATCACGGTATTCATAGGCATATAAAGACCAGAAATAACTACCCACTAAGTACAGTTATTTATCTCAAGTTCCAGATATGAAACTGCCCCTCAATTCAACCGACTAACATTAAGCCCCTAACATTTGGGATAATGGAGAGAAAAAGAATAACCACCACAAATAACCGCTGAAAATCAGTTTATAGGGACAAATCCACTGAATCACATCCTGATTATGCCTAAGAAAAAGAAAAAAAAAATCAAAATATAAAAATGTAGCCAAGCACACAAAAGCTGAAAAAATACCACAAGGTGTTCACAGAGAGTGTTGGCCACATCTGGCTAAACACTTCTCAATTTTCATCAAAAATAATTTTCATGGCCATACTCAGATCTTTATATGATTTTTCATTGCACAAGTTCAACCAAACTGAACCACTATATATAATTTTTTTTTTGTGTATTTTTCGCTTCTTTTTTTTTCAGTATACACATTTTGTGTATTTTTTTCGTCCCTTTTTTTGACAAGTACATAAAAGCTCTTAATTAATAAGTCATTGTTTCACATGGAACATGATCACACAATTGTGAAAGATTCCTCAACTACTTTAATGACTATAATCAGCGGAGCCAAGCTCATGTTTGATAAACGTTACAATTTGTGCATGGGGCATGATCAGACAAGAGATGAAAGACCCCTCAACTACTTTGTAACAAACTTCAAAACAGATGAGCTAAAGTATGTACAAATATAAGGAAGAAAATGTAAAAGTACTCGTAGTATTTTCAATCCGATTTTGGCCACAAAAAAAACTCCAATCCAACTGAAAAGGTTTCACAGATGGCACACCCAATTTGAAAACCCTAAAGATATTATGCAACATGCCTAAAACCTAAAAATAGAAAGAAAAAAAAAAGAAACAGAAGAAATAGGTGTTGCGACAAGTGTCGTGACACCTCAGACCACACTTCACTCTTTCAGCACACAAAGACCAAGAGATTTCCGAAGACTGGAAAATCTCTCAAAATCCAACGATTTAGTGAGAATGTCAGCTATCTGATTTTCAGTGGAAACATGATCGATGCGAATCAAACCCTTCTTCACCAAATATCGAATAAAATGGTGTCTTATGTCAATGTGTTTAGTTCGGGAGTGTTGCACCGGATTTCTAGAGATATCTATGTCACTTAGGTAGTCATAATACATGGTTAGAATATCACTAGAAATACCATAATCATCAAGAATTTGACGCGTCCACAAAAGTTGAGAATGCAATGAACCGACATCAATATATTCAATATCATTATATTTGTACAGTTCATGCATGTTACTGTTAGGAATTCTATTGTTTAGATTTTGATGAATGCCATGTAAAACTTAGAATAGAAAGTTGGCTCCCCAATTCTTGCTTTGAAATGTATTGTAACAATTAGAGTGGCCAAGCCGAGTTAAGTCGCCTACGCTCCAACTTGCAAGAAGACAATGAATGCTTGAAGGAAAACTCGCTTTGTGAGACAATTGAGTACAACAAAGAAGAGTGACAGAACTCGATCAAGAAGAAGCGGTGAGATGCAACAGTGGAACATCACCAAGTCAACTCAAGAGAAGCCAAGTCTCAAGTGTGAGTGTGAAGAGTCATCCAATGATTGGAAGTCGACTCTAAGTTACCTGGGAAAGCGAGGAAATGCAATCAAGTCGAGATAATCGTAAAAAGAACCGTTGACGTAAATCAAGAGATTTACTTAAACAAGTAATATCTCCATACTACCTTTCTTGGAGTGCTCGGTCCCCCGAAGCGTGCAAAAGAAATGAACCAATGGGAAGCACTACACCGTGTCGAACTCAAAAGGTGATAAAACATTTCATACGAGGAAATGGCAATTCCAAGAATCGCACACCAACGATCGCAAAGTGATTTTCAAAAATGAGCCTATCTCTTCAACGGGCAAATTTTTGAAAGTTCACTATAAAAGGCCGAGGAGTTTGATTGAGAAGCATGATGCGTGGATGAATGACACACGTGAGATATACAAGCTTATCAATAATCGAAACATTCTCAATCCTCAAGCCTACATCTCAAGTACATCAATCCAACACTTACCGTGAAGGAAAGAGAACTTCAATCGGTTGAAGAGGAAAATATCGAAAACAAGGGGTCTACATTCCAAGAAGGATTGTAGAAAGGTTCAAGCGGAACCAAGTCTTAAGCTTTTGGAGGGCTTCGTGATCAAATCCAAAGTGCTTGAGCAAGTGAGTTGTAGTAGCAAAGCGCTGCCTGTGAAGAAGCCGAGTCGCACGAGAAGCCACCGAGTGATCAAGGCGTCTCAGGCATCGAGTCCCAAAGGATCAAGTCATTTGTTGTGATCAAGACTTGTATCCGGACTGTTACCACTTTGTAAACCGATCATTACTTAGTGGATTCCTCCAGAGTTGGAGAAGAGAGGAGTAGAAGAATTACCCCATCTTGAACCTCTATAAAAACTTTCTTGTGTCATTTACATTTCAAAGATTTAAATTTCTCGCACTTTTAATTGCTTATATCTGTGATAAATTTGCTATCCATTTGATAATCTATAAGTACTAAATCAACCTGTAAAAACTTGCTTAATCAAACTTAAGGGTGTTAAGTCTTCATTGAAAAACAAAAAAAACGGTGAGTAAAATTATAGCCAACAAATTGAGTTACTCTATTAACACTCAATTGAAAGTCTGTTGAGAGATTAACTCTACTTGAGGACTAATTCGATCCATCAAGGACACGGTGTGTAGAACTCAGTAGATTTAAAAGGCCTAAATCGAAAATTTGGTAAGGTTTATTCAACCCCCCTTCTAAACCTTACACTTACACCCCTTGGGACCTACAAGTGGTATCGAGCTAATTGGCTATTCAGACTCGACTACATTATCCGGATGCGAGTGGACGAGAGAAAAGTACCTCGGGCACATGTCAAATGCTTGGAACAGTTAATTTCTGGTTTAGCAAGAAGCAAAACTCAATAGCCACTTCTACTGGTGAGGAGAATACATAGGCTGCGGCGGTGTTGTGCCCAAGTCCTATGGATGAGACAAAGGTGAGAGATTATGAAGTTGAAGAAAAAGAAATTCCAATCATGTGTGATAACACAAGTGCAATTGCAATCACTCAAAATCGTGTTGCACTCAAGAACAAAACATATAGATGTCGATATCATTTCATAAGAGATCATGTTGAAAAGAAGGACATTATCTTGGAATATATCTCAACCGACAAACAACTAGCCGACATCTTCACAAAACCATTATGTGAGTCAAGATTTGAAGAACTCAAATATGAGTTGGGGCTAATTGAGCTAAGCCGAGACACACGTAAGAGTCAAAGAAACGAAATGGAACAGAAAAAGAAGGTGAAAAAGAGTGAAAACAAAAATTAGCTCAATAAATCAATTTTTGATATCGGAAAAGTCACTATACCAAGTCGGTGATAATGAGTCACTAAGAGAAATGTGAGAAGAGAGTTAAATCGGCCTAAGAGATAAGTGAATAACTTATGAGCAAAGAGATCGTTAGGAATTTTATTGTTTAGATTTTGATGAATGCCATGTAAAACTTAGAATAGAAAGTTGGCTCCCAATTCTTGCTTTGAAATGTATTGTAACAATTAGAGTGGCAAGCCGAGTTAAGTCGCCTACGCTCCAACTTGCAAGAAGACAACCGTAGGCTTGAAGGAAAACTTCATTGAGACACATTTGAGTACAACAAAGAAGAGTGACAGGAACTCGATCAAGAAGAAGCGGTGAGAGATGCGGTGAGTGGAACATCATCAAGTCAACTCAAGAGAAGCCAAGTTTCAAGATGAAGTGATGAAGAGTCATCCAATGATTGGAAGTCGACTCTAAGTCACCCGGGAAAGCGAGGAAATGCGGTCAAGTCGAGATAATCGAAAAGGAACCGTTGACGAGAAATCAAGAGATTTACTTAAACAAGTAATATCTCCATACTACCTTTCTTGGAGTGCTCGACCCTGTCGAAGCGTGCAAAGAAATGAACCAATGGGAAGCACTACACCGTGTCGAACTCGAAAAGGTGATAAAACATTTCATACGAGGAAATGGCAATTCCAAGAAGTGCAAACCAACGATCGCAAAGTGATTTTCAAAAATGAGCCTATCTCTTCAACGGGCAAATTTTTGAAAGTTCACTATAAAAGGCCGAGGAGTTTGATTGAGAATAATACTGATGATGATGCGTGGATGACACACACGTGAGACATACAAGCTTATCAAAATTGAGATATTCTCAATCCTCAAGCCTACATCTCGAAGAACATCAATCCAACACTTACCTCGTGAAGGAAAGAGAACTTCAATCAGTTGAAGAGGAAACTACGAAAAACAAGGGGTCTACATTCCAAGAAGGATTGTAGAAAGGTTCAAGGTGAACCAAGTCTTAGCGTTTGGAGGGCTTCGTGATCAAATCCAAAGTGCTTGAGCAAGTGAGTGTAGTAGCAAAGCGGTGCCTGTGAAGAAGCCGAGTCGTCAGAAGGTGAGTGATCAAGGCGTCTCGATCGAGTCCCGAAGGATCAAGTCGGCCATTGTGATCAAGACTTGTATCTGGACTGTTACCACTTTGTAAACCGATCATTACTTAGTGGATTCCTCCAGGAGTTGGAGAAGAGAGGAGTAGAAGAATTACCCCATCTTCGAACCTCTATAAAAACTTTCTTGTGTCATTTACTTTCTGACATTTAAATATCGCACTTTTAATTGCTTTATATCTTTGATAAATTTGCTATCCATTTGATAATCTATAAGTACTAAATCAAGTTTGTAAAACTTGCTTAATCAAACTTAAGGGTGTTAAGTCTTCCAATGAAAAACAAAACCACAGTGAGTAAAATTATAGCCAACAATTTGAGTTACTCTATTATGTACTCAATTGAAAGTCGTTGAGAGATTAACTCTCTTTGGGACTAATTCAATGTCCATCAAGGACACGGTGTGTAGAACTCAGTAGATTTAAAAAGGCCTAAATCGAAAATTTGGTAAGGTTTATTCAACCCCCTTCTAAACCTTACACTTACACCCCTTGGGACCTACAAGTGGTATCGGAGCGGTTGGTTCATTGAACCCTCCGTGACCGGTTCTTGAACTAGATCTCCAAACTTTTCAAAAAGTCCGCTTTAGTACTTAATCTTTCAAAACTCTTTTCTATCATTAAAAGTTATCATCATGGAAGCAAATCTAACACGCATTCCTATGTTCACTATTGAAGAATTTGATGATTGGAAAATTCGTATGTGCTCATCTATCAAAGATTACATGATGAGATGTGGATAGTGATAGAAGATGGGCCTCTCGCAAATATTAAAGGTGAACACAAACATTTGTCACGAAGAGTTTGCGGTGAAGGGGAAGAAGATCTGAAGACGTCGTCATGGTTGAAAAACCAAGAACTCGAGTGGACAAATGATGACGAGAAAAAGATACAACCTGGACAATGTAGCCAAGGACATTCTTTACAAAACCTTGGATAAAGCCATGTTCAACAAAGTCAAATCTAGCAAAACGGCTAAGGAAATCAGGACAAGTTGACTTTGATTTGTGAAGGTTGAGCAAATCAAAGAAAACAAATTATCGATGGTCTGTCTGAAGTTTGAGAACTTTAAAATGATCTCAGGAGAAAACTTGGATCAACGGATGCTCGATTCTGAAATCACAAATGAGCTATCTACACTTGGAAAGGAATATACACAGAAGGAAATGTGTATGAAGATCCGAAAAGTCTTCCGGTGAATGGGAGATGAAGGTCATGGCATCGGAGACATTCCATGGACCTATCAAAGACATCCAACCATGAGTTATTCTCGGACCTCAAAGCCTATGAGTTTGAGTGAGAAGGAAAGACCAGGAAGAGACAATTTTGTACCCAAAACAGCTGCTCTAGTTGTCAAAGATGGAAGGAGAGTCAAGTCAAAGATTGACCCGGAAGAAATAGCCCTAATGGTTAAAAGATTTAACAAGTTCTTTAACAAGAACTACAAGAGAGGAAAGGGTGAATCCTCCGGAAGACACTCAGCTCCCTCCAAATCAAGGGATGATAGGCCAACCAAGAGGACGGATCATCAACAAGTTGAGTATCAAAGGGGTGACAACTCAAGAATAGAAAGAGTTGAGCAAAAGGTGAATATCTATGTTGGAATTGTAGACAACCAGGTCACTATGCCATTGATTGCTCATATCCTGTAGTCAACAAGACAGAACGAAGAAGAAAGAAAAGTCTTGAGAGAAAGAAGACAAGAAAAGAAAAAGGCAATGATGGGCTGCAGAGATCAGCCCGAGACAGCCAAGTCAAGAGAGACAGGTGACTCAGAGAGCAAAGCGTGAAGCCGACTACTCAAGTGACTACGAAGAAGAAGCCTTGATCCGCTTAATGGCCAAAGAACAAGATCAAGAAGATGAGGTACAATCTAACTCAACAAGCTCGGACACTAGTGATAGTGATGTGACACACACACTTCATCACCCACTCGATCTTTATGATTCATTAGGCAAAATGATGAAAGATTTTGAGCACATTAAAACCTCACACACACTGTTGTTGAATGAGGAAAACAGCCTACTCAAAAATCAAAACTCAAAGCCGACTAAGGAGCTGAGTACTCTAAGTCAAATAGCCGATGAGAATAAAAGTTTAAAAGGTGAAAATCTTTGAATTAATAGCAGAAATTGCTGCTATAGAAAAGAGGGAGAATGACCTCAAAAATGTTATTGCCTCATTCACTAAGGCATCTAAATCTTTGGATGATCTTATTATGAGTCAAAGAGAATGTGGAGACAAGACAGCTTAGGATTTAATTCCTTTGTGCCATGTCAAACCTCAAGAGTAACTTTGGAAAAAGGATCTTCAAGTCATGAAGAGTCGAAAAATCCAAAACTCTAAATGATGCACACACTTTCAATCCAAAGCACAATGCTAAGCAAACTGGCCTTGGTTACAAAGGAAAAGGAAAACGGCCGGTTGAGAGTCTTTGAAAGGACAGTGAGAAGAGATTCAGCCGAGTCCCTCAGCAGACTCCAAACAGAAAATACTCTGTAAAGAAGAAGCGAGCTACCAAAAATCCTTAAAACTCGTAAAAGAAATACACATGATGGGAATGGTAGAAAATATCCAAGCCAAGCCGATCGAACAATGTGAACTATCACCCTAGACTTATGGAATACAAGCCCAAATGGCAAAGGCCTAGAACTCAACAAAGGCCATTCCAAAAGCATAAGAGCTCTCATCAAAGACACATATGCACCTAGGCACTACACTCAAAGACACCACAATTACCCAAGAAAGGCAATTGCTAAAACACATATGCAGCATACGGACAAAAGAGCAATTTGTATGAACTGGACTCCCCAAGCAATTTGCCAGGATTGATTATGATTATGGCACCGATAGATGGAAACCTCTTAGAGTCAAATCATTTGGCTATAGGTTGGTTGGATCATCTTATAATTCTAACCCCTCGGGACCCAGGACAAGAATGGGTACCTAAAACTTAATTTCCTTGATTGCGAGTTCAAGGAACAGTGAGTGCCAAGGAACTGGTACATGGATAGTGGCATTCCGGACACATGAGAGGAAATAAGAGAAATCTGTCAAAATTCAAGGAAGTCAAAGGAGCAAAAGTCATATTTGGAGGAAATGAAGCTCTGGTGAAATAAGAGGCATTGGATCCATCAAAAGGAATGGTTTAGAAATCACGGATGTTGCATATGTTGAAGGACTAAACTTCAATTTACTAAGCATCGATCAACTCTGCGACAAGGGCTACAATGTTGGATTCAACATGGGAATATGCCAAATCAAAAATGTTGAATCTAATGAAGTTGTCTTTGCAAGGATGCGATGAAAAAATGTATGTAGTGGATTGGTCAACCGCAACACCAAGCACTGTTTCTACTAGCAAAGAGCCAGCACAATTTGAATCAAGTTAGCCGTGGCACAAAAAGCCGAAAGTCACCCGAACTTCAAAACTATTAATAAGCTAGCAAGAAGTCATCTTGTAGAAGGACTTCCGGACTCGATATCAAGAAGGAAAGTATATGTGATGCATGTCGAAGGAAAACAAATCAAGTCGTCATTCAAAGAAAAGACATGCCCATCCTCAACAAGAATATTGCATCCGCTTCATATGGATCTATTTGGCCCAAAGTGGAACCAGCAAGCATAAGTGGAAAGAAATACACCTTGGTGGTAGTAGATGACTACTCAAGATATACATGGACAATATTCATGTGCAAGAAGAAAGAAACTCTACAAAAGCTACCACGGTGATGAAGAGAATACAAAATGAGAAGAGTCAAACCATTATCAAAATAAGATCGATAGAGGAACCGAGTTTGTCAATGGAATAATAACTCAATCTTGTATTGAGAATGGTATTGGTCATGAACTATCACCGCAAGGACTCCTTGTGAGAATGGAGTTGCGAAAGAAGGAACAGAACCCTCAAGGAAGCAAAGAAGGACCATGTTAGTCAAGCGGGGTTACAAAAAGATTTTGGGTCAAGCAATCAACACGACTTGCTACACCCAAAACAGATGTATGATAAATAGGCGGTGACAAAGACTCCCTATGAGATGCGGATTTGGAAGAAAACCAAATGTTGCATATTTCAGGATATTTGGATGTAAATGCTTAAATCCACAATAATGGCAAAGATAACCTAAAAGCTTTTGATGCTAAAGGCGATGAGGGTATCTTCTTAGATACTCGGTGAAAGCAAAGCCTCTGAGAATACTCAACAAAAGAACTATGGTTGAAGAATCCATTCATGTAGTATTCAATGAGCCAAACATAAATGGAGAAGACATTGAAGAGTCGGTGATAAGTGAAACATCCAACCTTACGAGAAGAGTCCCTATCTTTGTCAAGCGAAGGGAATTATCAATTGAGAAGAAGACGAGATATTTGAATCTCAAAAGCGGTGGAAAATCTGCGGTGAGTGATCACGAGAGAGCGACCACAAAGAACACGGTAATGCAAGTCGATCAATCCACTAACTTACTTCAACTGACGTAAGATGGTGAAAGACCATCCACTTAACTTGTCATTGGAGACATGAGAGAAGGTGTCAAGACAAGATCGAACTCAACAAGAAGCAATGTTCACATGCTTCATCTCGCAGATAGAGCCCAAAGATGTGTCACAAGCATTGGATGACACACATCGGATTCAAGCTATGCAAGAAGAGTGAATCGGTTTGAGAGAAATAAAGTATGGGAATTAGTACAAAGACCCATACATCAAAATGTTATTGGAACCAAATGGGTATTCGAAATAAGATGAACGAGGAAGGTTCGTGGTAAGAAACAAAGCAAAGATCGGTAGCCAAAGGATATTGCCAAGAAGAAGGAATAGATTTTGATGAAACATTTGCTCTGTAGCAAGATTGGAAGCTATAAGGATGTTTCTTGCCTATGCAGCTCACAAAAACTTCATCGTATATCAAATGGATGTAAAAAGTGCATTCCTAAATGGATTATTGGAAGAAGAAGTGTATGTTGAACAACCTCCGGATTTGAGCGGAAGACTCTTGGAGACAAAGTGTACAAACTCAAGAAAGCCCTGTATGGATTGAAACAGGCACCCGGAGCATGGTATGATACCTGTCACAATTCCTAACGGAAAATGGATTCACTAAAGGAAAAGTAGATAGAACACTTTTGAGAATTCAAGACAAGAAGAGTATCGCTTGTTCAAATATATGTGGATGACATCATTTTTGGATCAACTAACAAAGAGTGTGTGAAAAATTCTCAAACCTCATGCAAAGTAAATTTGAAATGAGCATGATGGGAGAGCGACATTCTTCCTTGGACTTCAAGTGAAAGCAGTGAAGGATGGAACCTTCATAAGCCAAACAAAATACACGAGAGATTTAATGAAGAAATTTGGTATGGAGGAGAAGTCTTCCGTAAAAATACCAATGAACACATCACCAAAATGGACATGGATGCGGATGGCAAGCACAGTCAGATCAAACAAGATCTGAGCACTTATTGGATCATCGCTCTATCTCACGGCTAAAGCAAAGCGGACATCACCTTTTTGTAGGTGTATGTGCAAGATTTCAATCTGCTCCAAAAAGAGAGCCATATGGCAGCCTAAGAGAATATTGAGATACTTAAAAGGAAACCAAGAAGTAGGGCTATGGTATCCAAAGGAAGGTGGATTCAAGCTAATTGGCTATTCGAGACTACGACTATCTTTGGATGCATAGTGGACAGGAAAAGTACTTCAGGCACATGTCAAATGCTTGAAACAGACTAATTTCCTGGTTTAGCAAGAAACAAAACTCAATAGCCACTTCTACACGGTGAGGCGGAATACATAGGCTGCGGGCGGTGTTGTGCCCAAATCCTATGGATGAGACAAAGAATGTGAGAGATTATGAAGTTGAAGAAAAAGAAATTCCAATCATGTGTGATAACACAAGTGCCATTGCAATCACTCAAAATCTGTGTTGCACTCAAGAACAAAACATATAGATGTCGATATCATTTCATAAGAGATCATGTTGAAAAGAAGGACATTATCTTGGAATATATCTCAACCGACAAACAACTAGCCGACATCTTCACAAAACCATTATGTGAGTCAAGATTTGAAGAACTCAAACATGAGTTGGGGCTAATTGAGCTAAGTGAGACACGAAAGAGTCAAAGAAACGAAATGGAACAGAAAAGAAAGTGAAAAAGAGTGAAAACAAAAAAATTAGCTCAATAAATCAATTTTGATCGGAAAAGTCACTATACCAAGTCGGTGATAGCCGAGTCACTAAGAGAAATGTGAGAAGCGAGTTAAATCGGCTAAGAAATAAGTGAATAACTTATGAGCAAAGAGACAAAAACGCATGATCGTTTTTGACTAAGCGGGAATGTTTTAAGAGACACGTCAAAGATAATGATGATGTGTACGGACATAAAGCCGCACACCAAGCTTATGATTGGATATAAATCTTTGCCGCATTAAATACGAGACATGAATCGCTCAATATGCGTGCGAAATCCAAGCCGTTGATTTCGATCACGATTCAAAAACCGTCCGCACGTCCTTTCATAAACCATATTTAAACCATTTTTCGTCCGTTTCTCTCTCACACTTCTAAAAACTGTTCAATCTCTCTCAAAAAGCAAAGGCAAAAACTCTCGAAACCCTATCAATCCTCAAATCAAATTTTGAACTTTTCTTGAAATTATTTCGAGAAATGGCACCAACATATGACTTTACCAAGTTGGGAAAACAAATCCACACGGTTCAACCGTGGATTTCGACGGAATAATGGTGAAGCAGGGTCCGACAACACCCTGGTGAAGAAAATCGCGGAGAAGTTAGAAAGCAGGATCAAAACCGTTTCTAACATCGGAGTATCCTATGACCTATGTGGAGGAGGTCGCACAATTCTACGTGAATGCCGAGATTCACGACGAAGGAATCAAGTCATCATTCACGGAAGCGGTGACTATCAATGCCCAAGGATTTGGTGAATATTGCTCACTACGGCAGAGAGGAGCATACGAGATCAAAGAGGCTGATGTAAACTTGGCCGACGCATGGAAAGAAATAGCCAAGTCCGGCGTTCTTCGACAAAATAATATACACAAGCTGACAAACAAGAGACTCACTGAAGGAGGACTATCACAAATTGTTGGATATTGTTGCCAAGTGTATCGACATCAAATTTGCGGCTTTGACCAATGTCAAAGGCAAAATTAGTGTGATGGCTGCAATAATCGAAGAAAAGAAGATAAAACCCAGGCTGAGTTTATCTACAGCAGACTCTGCCAGAACGTGGGGAACAAGTCCTTCAAAGAAGATGGGTCATTTGGAGGATCCCCGGGATATGGCCTGGTGATTGGCGGCTATTGGAGGTGAAAGGAGTACCTCTTAGACATGGGAAGGCCTTCCATGTTAACAAGAGGATGTTGAGCAAATCTCTCTGGTGCTCGAAGCGTCGCGTACGCCAAGAGAGCCGACACACGGTGAGGGGAATCGGTGACCCCAAGACACAAATTGCTTCCTCTCCAACTAAGAAGAAAGTCGCCCCTGCAGACTACCAAAAGTCTGCTGCCCCGCAAAGAAAGAAAACCAAACATGCTCCCGCCCCTGCAGAGAGTCACCTGCCCTGCGCAGAGTCACCGCCAGCAGCCGTGTCACCGCCCCGCGGCGGTCGAGAAGGACTCACAAATTCCTTCTCGGATCGTCAAAAAGAGGAGAACTCGAAAAGCCTAGACGGCCGGCTCTCGAGAAACAAACACAACACCGGCCCCGGCCGCCCAAGAGACTCGAGAGGACACCGCCCGAACGAGAAATTCCCCGGTACAAACCAGGAGACGAAGAAGACTCGTCAAGCGGGACCGAACAAGAGAAACCAGGTGAGTCGGCTACTCAGCTAGCACAGATCGGAGACTATCGGAGAAGTAGAGTCTCCGGATGTAATTGATGAAACACCCAAGTCTGCTTTGAAGGTGATCGCAGAGGCAACCGAAGACACAATTGTAGTTCATACAAATTTGAAACTCAAGAAGAACCAGCCCAAGAGATAGTGATGTAATGATCCTATCTCCACCTTACCCGGACATCCAAAATCGTCTGCGTGAGTGGAGAAAATGGAAGCCGAAGTCGGTCGAACAGTTCCAACGGCCGAATTCATAGAAGAAGAAGAGGAACCGCTGAATTTCTTGGATTATCGATCGTGCTCCCAGCTCTAGATGAAGACAATCGCATGGATATTCGCAGATCTACAAGGATAGGGGAGAGAAAAGCAAGTGAAGAAGCCGAAGCACGCGAAAAGGCAAGTACCGCCCTATCTCCAAGAAGACCTGAGAACACTTCCATCCTCTCCTTGATGTCTTCTCCGAAAGTGATGAGGAACCGAGAATCGCCGCCCGCCACGAAAGAATTGCGGTCGATGCAGCAAGCATTGCATGAATCAAGAATCCTTCACGAGCAAAGACCGATGGAGGGACCAGGAGAGTCCTCGAACACAAACCGAAATCGACCCAATGGGAGTGGTTCACAAATAGCCACGATGTTCCGCTACCACTTCCCCGACTAACTCGGAAGAAGGCAATAAGGAATTGGCGATGAACCGGGCTAGTGGGGACCCCGGTCGAGCAACCCCTATTGAAGGTGTGCCACCACCTGCCCCAACTTGAACCATCAATTGCAACAGTAGGGAGTTTGGAGACGAGTAACCCCACTCCAAGTCACTCACCTTTGGTGCGCCGGGGGGAAACTCTCCACCAGCTGCAGCAAGGTCGGAGGATCTGCAGATGACTCCACAAAGAATGTAGGAGGCGAAGCAAAAGACACTCAAACACAAGAAGAACAGCAAGTTGCCACCAACGAAGCTCAGGCACGATTGAGACTGTCTCACCGAGGTGCCAATGACTCGAAGGCTAATGACGCGGCGATGCGATCGAGGCACTGAGGAAGAAATGACCGGGAGTTAACACTGGCGATGAAAGCGCAATCCATGGGGTTGAGACTCCAATGGATGCCACTGTAGAAGACCCTAAGACAGTGACCTTTGTCGAAAGGGAAAGCGAGCCTCGCAGCAGAGAGACTTTGGAGGAAATGAAGGCCCGGGAGGTTGAGACTTCCGGGGTAACACAAACAAGTAGAGAACATCCCTCCCGCAACCATCGATCCATCTCGAGAAGGAGATCGGCGCACTTCATGATTCCCAGGACAACCCCGATGTCACCTTTCCGGGATCGGAAGGCGAAGAGGAAGCCGAGTCAACTCCCATGACAAATCCAAAAGACTCACCGGTGCGGATGTTCCAGGCACGAGCAAAGTCGATCCCAAGACTACTCGTCGACCTTTAATTTTGATGATGAGCCACCAATGGAAATCTCATCATCGTCCGATGACGCTTCCGATAAGGCCGAGGACGTCTACTCAAAAGGAGAAATCATTTGAGACCAACGGTACATTAAGACAATTTGAGGCTCGCAAGCCGAGCCCATCGCACCACAAAACCCAATTTGAACCAGCGATCACGCTCCGGCTCCTCAAGCTACACTGGATCGATTCCCAAAAGAACTTCACGCCCACCGCTTATCATCGAACAAATCCCGGATGGCGGTGATGAATCCTTTGTGGAATCTTTCCTTTCTCACCGGAGATACCGAGAACTCCACGAAGAGTCGAAAAATGAGCAAGCACGCTATCACGAGACCAGCTCCTGTTTTCCACTCGGCACCATTGTTCCCCGATTTCGATTTTCGATTTGTATGGCCATCACCGCAATGAAGAATCAGTGCACGAAGTGTTCAAGGCACTCTTTCTTTGAAGTTGAAAAGATGGAGAGGCATCGGCCTCCTTGGATATGCGCTGGACAACAGAGATGCCAACCTACGGTGACTTGAGAGGCATCACGGTCGGGGTAAGGGAATGGTGGCAACAAAGAAGAATCAATGCGTGTGGAACAGGTGAGATACTTCGACAATTATTCAAAAAGTCTTTGGTGTGGAGAGTGAAAATGTTGATGCGAAAACAAAGTCTGCGGGGAACACATTGAACATATGCACGAAGCTCACACGCTTTGCCGAGATCAAGTCTGCTGCGTGAGCGAAATGCAAATGATATACTGACGTTTGGAAGAACACATGACAAGAAAATTCAGCCTTCTCATGGCCGAGATGAAGCGATTTGTGAGAATCCAACGCTACTCGGTCAATTCCGTGCAAAGATACAACGCAGCAGACTTGAAGCAAAATTCAACCATCGGGAGACTTCGACTTCATGCTTGCGGCAAAGATGTTCCCGGGGTTCCTCTATCCTTTGATGATGCCAAAAAGGGGGAAGAGGAATACCTTAAAAAACAAAATCGTCGAGAAGAAAGGAGCGGTGACAAGGAGCAATTTGAGAAGGGAAAATCGGTGAGGAAATTTTGAAATCAAGAAAGGAAAATGGCGAGGGGAAGGATCAAAGAATATGACCTTGATGATTGCACAAACCCCCAACAGGGGTCACATCACGGTGACATTATAAGCAAAGCAAACTCCCGTGACTCTGCCACTCCAACACTCTTGAATCTATGGTGAGAAGAGAAAAGAAATTGAAGCGAGGGATGAAGGAGGTGGAAGGAAGAATGGATGCCAGGGTGATGAACATTTTGAAAGAACACGGAGGCATTCCGGTTGCGAGACACGTATGCCATTTCCGGATGTCGGGACGAGCCAAGATCGGTTGACGAATTCAAAACGCTCGAATCGAAGGTTATTTTGCAAATTTGTCCTTGGCTCAAGCTTAGGATCACATCTTGGGAAAAGGGTCTCACACTATGTGAAGAAGAAGGCAGACAGCACAACCAGAATAACCGATCGCTCTCTTTGGTCACTCCGCCGGGCACTCATTTGGAAAAGAAGAAGGCCCCGAGTCAAGATACGCCCGCAGGAGGTAGAGGAAGAAGCGGCGAGTGGAGGAAGAAGCTTGGACCTAGGCCTCCGCCCAAGAATATTGAATACGTAGATCCGGGAAAGAAAGGAGGGATCTCTTGGGCCGGGCTTGACCATGTGGCGAACTTGCAAGTGGCCAAAACCACGCCCGAGTATGCAAGAAGGATAGAAGAAGAAAACAAGAGACAAACTCGGCTATGGCGGGAGAGACGAGGAAAGAATAAGGAGAGATGAAGTGCCCAGGAAGGCGTATGAGAGAAAAAAAAGAAGGCGGTGATGACGAGAAGAAGAGAAGAAGAGAAGAAGATCTTGATCAAGATGAAAGAAGGAGACGAAGGAGATGAAGTGTTCTTTGTCCAACCCTTCGTGTATTTTATATACATACAATGTAAGTCTTACGTAATAATGCAAAATTTTTTTACTCGATACACCTTGTAAATTGTGTTGAGTACAAGAATGATATGATCAATAAAAAGAATGATTATGCGCATACATTCTATGTCAATACACTATCTGTATGTATCTTTGTTATTTGCATCTTTGTATGATTTAAGTTTTGGCATCATCAAAAGGGAAATTGTTAGGAATTTTATTGTTTAGATTTTGATGAATGCCATGTAAAACTTAGAATAGAAAGTTGGCTCCCCAATTCTTGCTTTGAAATGTATTGTAACAATTAGAGTGGCCAAGTGAGTTAAGTCCTACGCTCCAACTTGCAAGAAGACAACCGTAGGCTTGAAGGAAAACTCTGCTTTGTGAGGCAGTGAGTACAACAAAGAAATGACAGGAACTCGATGAAGAAGCGGTGAGATGCGGTGAGTGGAACATCATCAAGTCAACTCAAGAGAAGCAAGTTTCAAGATGAAGTGACAGAAAAGTCATCCAATGATTGGAAGCTCGACTCTAAGTCACCTGGGGAAAGCGAGGAAATGCGGTCAAGTCGAGATAAGCGAAAAGGAACCGTTGCCGTAAATCAAGAGATTTACTTAAACAAGTAATATCTCCATACTACCTTTCTTGGAGTGCTCAGTCCCGAGGAAGCGTGCAAAGAAATGAACCAATGGGAAGCACTACACCGTGTCGAACTACGAAAAGGTGATAAAACATTTCATACGAGGAAATGGCAATTCCAAGAAGTGCAAACCAACGATCGCAAAGTGATTTTCAAAAATGAGCCTATCTCTTCAACGGGCAAATTTTTGAAAGTTCACTATAAAAGGCCGAGGAGTTTGATTGAGAATAATACTGAGATGATGCGTGGATGACACACACGTGAGACATACAAGCTTATCAAAATTGAGATATTCTCAATCCTCAAGCCTACATCTCGAAGAACATCAATCCAACACTTACCCGTGAAGGAAAGAGAACTTCAATCGAGTTGAAGAGAAACTATCGAAAACAAGGGGTCTACATTCCAAGAAGGATTGTAGAAAGGTTGGTGAACCAAGTCTTAAGCGTTTGGAGGGCTTCGTGATCAAATCCAAAGTGCTTGAGCAAGTGAGTGCAAAGTAGCAAGGCAATTTGCTGCCTGAAGAAGGCCGAGTCGTCGAAGCATTGGTGAGTGATCAAGGCGTCTCGGATCGAGTCCCGAAGGATCAAGTCATTTGTTGTGATCAAGACTTGTATCTGGACATTACCACTTTGTAAACCGATCATTACTTAGTGGATTCCTCCAGGAGTTGGAGAAGAGAGGAGTAGAAGAATTACCCCATCTTGAACCTCTATAAAAACTTTCTTGTGTCATTTACTTTCTGACATTTAAATATCCGCACTTTTAATTGCTTATATCTTGATAAATTTGCTATCCATTTGATAATCTATAAGTACTAAATCAAGTTTGTAAAACTTGCTTAATCAAACTTAAGGGTGTTAAGTCTTCCAAAAACAAAACCACGGTGAGTAAAATTATAGCCAACAAAGGTGAGTTACTCTTACAGCTCATTTGAGTGCATTTGAGAGATTAACTCTCTTGAGGGACTAATTCAATGTCCATCAAGGACACGGTTTGTGTAGAACTCAGTAGATTTAAAAAGGCCTAAATCGAAAATTTGGTAAGGTTTATTCAACCCCCCTTCTAAACCTTACACTTACACCCCTTGGGACCTACGAGAGACAAAAATGCGGTCGTTTTTGACTAAGCGGGAATGTTTTAAGAGACACGTCGACATAATGATGATGTGTACTGACATAAAGCCGCACACCAAGCTTATGATTGGATATAAATCTTTGCCGCATTAAATACGAGACATGAAGCTGCTCAATATGCGTGCGAAATCAAGCCGTTGATTTCGATCACGATTCAAAACCGTCTGCACGTCCTTTCATAAACCATATTTAAACCATTTTTCGTCCGTTTCTCTCTCACACTTCTAAAAAACTGTTCAATCTCTCTCTCTCTCAAAAAGCAAAGGCAAATACTCTCGAAACCCTATCAACCTTCAAATCAAATTTCTGAATTTTTCCTTGAAATTATTCGAGAAATGGCACCAACGTATAACTTTACCAAGTTGGGAAAACAAATCCACACCGGTTCGACCGTGGATTTGACGAATGGTGAAGCGGTCCGACGACACCCTGGTGAAGAAAATCGAGAAGTTAGAAACGTCGGATGAAACCGTTTCTAACACTGGAGTATCCTATGACCTATGTGGAGGAGGTCGCACAATTCTACGTGAATCCGAGATTCACGATGAAGGAATCAAGTCATCATTCACGGGAAGCGGTGACTATCCGCCAAGGATTTTGGCTGAATATTGCTCACTACCGCCGGAGGAGCATCCGAGATCAAAGAGGCTGATGTAAACTTGGCGACGCATGGAAAGAAATAGCCAAGTCCGGCGTTCTTTGACAAAATAATATACACAAAGACAAACAAGAGAGCTGAAGAAGGACTATCACAAATTGTTGGATATTGTTGCCAAGTGTATCGACATCAAATTTGGCGGCTTTGACCAATGTCAAAGGCAAAATTGATTGTGATGGCTGCAATAATCGAAGAAAAGAAGATAAATGGGTGAGTTTATCTACTGGCAGATCTGCCCGACGTGGGGAACAAGTCCTTCAAAGAAGATGGGTCATTTGGAGGATCTACGGGATATGGCACAGTGATTGGCGGCTATTGGAGGTGAAAGGAGTACCTCTTAGACATGGGAAGGCCTTCCATGTTAACAAGAGGATGTTGAGCTAATCTCTCGGTGCTCGAAGCGTCGACGCCAAGAGAGCGACACGGTGAGGGGGGGAATCGGTGACCCGAAGACACACGGTGTTGCTTCCTCTCCAACGAAGAGAAGAAAGGCGCCCCTGCAGACTACCAAAATCTCTTTGCCCTGCGGCTACCAAAAAAATCTCTTTGCCCCTGCAGCAAAGAAAACAAACATGCTCCCGCCCCTGCGTGAGTCACCGCCCTGCCCCAGCGAGTCACTGCGCAAGCGGCCGTGTCACCTGCCCTTGCAGCAGCGGTCGAGAAGGACTCACAAATTCCTTCTCGATCGTCAAAAAGAGGAGAAGCGGCAAGCCTAGGCGGCGGCTCCTCGAAACAAACACAAGCACCGGCCCGGCCGCCCAAGACTCGAGAGGACACCGCCTCGAACTGAAATCCCCTGGTACAAACCAGGAGACGAAGAAGACTCGTCAAGCGGACCGAACAAGAGAAACCGGTGAGTCGGCTACTCGGCTAGACAGATCTGGGAGACTCGGAGAAGTAGAGTCTCCGGATGTAATTGATGAAACTTGACCAAGTCTCTTTGAAGGTGATCGTGAGAGGCAACGAAGACACACATTTGTAGTTCATACACGGTGAAACTCAAGAAGAAGCCCAAGCGAGATAGTGATGTAATGATCCTATCTCCACCTTACCCAGGACATCCAAAATCGTCTGCGTGAGTGGAGAAAATGGAAAACTGGCGGTCGAGGAGCAGTTCAACGGCTTTGAATTCATAGAAGAAGAAGAGGAAGCTGCTGAATTTCCTTGGATTATCTTGTGCTCCCGGCTCTAGATGAAGACAAGCGCATGGATATTCTGCGCAGATCTACAAGGACAAGGAGAGAGAAAAGCAAGGTGAAGAAGCCGAAGCACGCGAAAAGGCAAGTACGCCCCTATCTCCGTGACCGCATTTAAACACTTCCATCCTCTCCTTGATGTCTTCTCCGAAAGTGATGAGGAACACGAGAATCTTTTTGCCCACGGAAGAAGTGCGGATCGGCAAGCATTGCATGAATCAAGAATCCTTCACGAGCAAAGGCGATGGAGGGACCAGGAGAGTCCTCGAAACACGGTGAAATCGATCCAATGGGAGTGGTTGACAAATAGCCACCGATGTTCTTTGCTACCACTTCCCGACCAACTCGGAAGAAGCGATAAGGAGATGGCGATGGCGGGCTAGTGGGGACCCCGGTCGAGCCAACCCCTATTGAAGGTGTGCCACCCACCGCCTCAATGGCTGAACCATCAATTGCAACAGGGAGTTTGGAGACGAGTAACCCCACTCCAAGTCACTCGGTGGTGCACCCGGTGAGAAACTCTCCCCCTGCGGCAAGGTCGGGGGGATCTTTGCGAGATGACTCCACAAAGAATGTAGGAGGCGAAGCAAAAGACACTCAAACATAAGAAGAACGACAAGTTGCCTAACGAAGCTCGGACGATTGAGACTGTCTCGGTGAGGTGCCAGCGGTGCAGCAGCGAAGGCTAATGACGCTGGCGATGCGGTCGAGGCACGAGGAAGAACATACAGGAGTTAACACTGCAGGCGATGAAAGCGCAATCCATGGGGTTGAGACTCAATGGATGCCACTGTAGAAGACCCTAAGCAGTGACATCGAAAGGGAAGGCAAAAGGCCTCGCAGCGATGAGAGCTAGCTTTGGAGGAAATGAAGGCCACGGGAGGTTGAGACTTCCGGGGTAACACGGTGAAGTAGATAACATCCCTCCCGCAACCATCGATCCATCCGAGAAGGAGATCGGCGCACTTCATGATTCCAGGACAACCCGATGTCACCTTTCTCGGGATCGGAAGGCGAAGAAGAAAGTGAGTCAACCCCCCATGACAAATCCAAAAGACTCGGTGCGGATGTTCCAGCACGAGCAAGTCGATCCCAAGACTACTCACTCGTCGGACCTTTAATTTTGATGATGAGCCACCAATAGAAATCTCATCATCGTCCGATGACGCCCGATAAGGCCGAGGACCGTCTACTCAAAAGGAGAAATCGGTGAGACCAACGAAGGCTGTTAAGGCATGTTGAGGCTCAGCAAGCCAGTCTTGCACCACAAAACCCGGTGAACCGGCGATCTTGCTCCGGCTCCTCAAGCTACGGTGGATCGATTCCCAAAAGAACTTCATGCCCACCGCTTATCATCGAACAAATCCCGGATGGCGGTGATGAATCCTTTGAGGAATCTTTCCCTTTCTCTTTGGAGATACGAGAACTCCACGAAGAGTCGGAAAATGAGCAAGCACGCTATCACGGACACTCTCTGTTTTTCACTCAGGCACCATTGTTCAGCCCGATTTCGATTTCGATTTGTATGGCCATCACCGTACCATGAAGAAGAATCATTTGCACGAGAAGTGTTCAAGGCACTCTTTCTTTGAAGTTGAAAAGATGGAGAGGCATCAGGCCTCCTTGGATATGCTGGACAACGAGAGATGCCAACCTTCTGGTGACTTGAGAGGCATCACGGTCGGGGTAAGGGAATGGTGGCAACAAAGAATGACAATCAATGCGTGTGGAGCAAGGTGAGATACTTGACAATTATTCAAAAAGTCTTTGGTGTGGAGAGTGAAAATGTTGATGCGAAACGAAGGCTGCGGGGAACACATTGAACATATGCACGAAGCTCACACCGCCGAGATCAAGGCTGCTGCGTGAAGCGAAATGCAAATGATATACTGACGTTTGGAAGAACACATGACAAGAAAATTCAGCCTTCTCATGGTGAGATGAAGCGATTTGTGAGAATCCAACGCTACTCGATCAATTCCGTGCGGATCAACGCGAGACTTGAAGCAAAATTCAACCATCGGAGACTCGACTTCATGCTTGCCGGCATGTTCCGCAGGGTTCCTCTATCCTTTGATGATGCAAAAAGGGGAAGAGGAATACCTTAAAGCGACAAAATCAAGTCGAAAAAAAGAAAGGAAGCGGTGACAAAGGAGCAATTTGAGAAGGAAAATCGGTGAGGAAATTTTGAAGCGAAGAAAGGAAAATCTGCTTTGAGGGGAAGGATCAAAGAATATGACCTTGATGATTGCACAAACCCCCAACCAGGGGTCTGTCACGGTGACATTATAAGCGGACAAACTCCCAGTGACTCTGCCACTCCAACACTCTGCTTTGTATCTATGGCCGAGAAGAGAAAAGAAATTGAAGCGAGGGATGAAGGAGGTGGAAGGAAGAATGGATGCCAGGGTGATGAACATTTTGAAAGAACACGGAGGCATTCGGTTGCGAGAGACACGTATGCCATTTGGATGTCGGGGCGAGCAAGATCGGTTGGCGAATTCAAAACGCTCGAATCGAAGGTTATTTTGCAAATATGTCCTTGGCTCAAGCTTGGGACTGTCTTGGGAAAAGGGTCTCACATTATGTGAAGAAGGCGACATTGGGAGACAGATGAGACAATAGCCGCGATCGCTCTGCTTTGGTCACTCCATTGGCACTGTTTGGAAAAGAAGAAGCCCCGTCTGATATACGCCCAGGTAGAGGAAGAAGCGGTGGTGGAGGAAGAAGCTTGGACCTGGGCCTCGCCCAAGAATATTGAATACGTAGATCCGGGGAAAGAAAGGAGGGATCTTTGGTGGGCTTGACCATGTGGCGAACTTGCAAGTGGCTAAAACCAACGCCGAGTATGCAAAAAGGATAGAAGAAGAAAACAAGAGACAAACTCGGCTATGGCGGGAGAGAGACAGGGAAAGAATAAGGAAAGATGAAGTTTGCCAGGAAGGCATATGAGAAGAAAAAGAAGCGGTGATGCGAGAAGAAGAGAAGAAAGAGAAAGAAGATCTTGATCAAGATGAAAGAAAGGAGGCAATGAAGGAGATGAAGTGTTCTTCATCCCAACCGCCCGTGTATTTTATATGTAAATACATACAATGTAAGTCTTACGTAATAGTGCAAATTTTTTTATACTACGATACACCTTGTAAACTTGATTGTGTTGAGTACAAGAATGATATGATCAATAAAAAGATTGATTATGCGCATACATTCTATGTCAATACACTATCTGTATGTATCTTTGCTATTTCAATATCATTATATTTGTACAGTTCATGCATGTTACGAATCCAACATTTATCCTTAAGAACTTCATTCACATTTTTTGTTCAACATTAGACAGAAAGAAAGTAGCAGTTTAACACATAGAAGAAAAGTAAGATGGCCTAACCATATCTCGATAGTTTGGCCTCTCATTTCTTCTTGTTCTGATGGGATCTGAAACTTCTCCAATGATTTGAAAAGTGGGATGATCTTTGTGAATTTTCCTTGGAGGATCTCTGTGCACATGTACAAGATTACCATCCACTTCTACTTCATTTTCAGAATCTGATAAATTGTGAGATGTTGTACTAGGTGATACGTCACTTCTGACAACACCTCTAGAACTTCCAGAATTCTGGTGCATACTTTTACACAAAGTAAACACGCCTTTATTGTGCTCCTTTTCATCCATTTTTTCAAATTGAGTTGCAAGAAGTCTCAATTTGGTTCTTCGAACACCCTTTGTTCCTTCATAATGAAGTTGCAAGGCATCCAATGCATCTTTTGCTGAGTTGAAATTTGAAATTACTTTGAAAAGATTCATATCCACAGCCCTAAAAATAGTGTTTAATGCTTTGGAATTAAAACTGGCCAGTTAAATCTCATCATTTGTCCAGTCTATCTATCTTTTAGGAACTGAATCACCATCAGCATCTATGATTCTTGGAGGAGTCCACTCGGTCAGAATAGTTCTCCATCAATCGACTTTATGTAGGTCCTTATCTTAACTTTCCAATAGAAGTAGTTCGTTCCATCAAGAACTGGAGGACAAACCATCGAAATTCCTTGACCATCCATTAGCAAACACTGCAAAAATTACAGGATCTCACTTAGTAGTATCAAGTGTAGGCTCTTGATGCCAATTGTTAGAATTGGAGGGATGAAATCTTTTAAGTTTGCAGTGGGTGTTGTGCAGAGTGTTGGCAATACTTGAGGTGACACCCAGCGGAAAATGTGTTTTTTAGATTGTTTGTT
This sequence comes from Rehmannia glutinosa, assembly GCA_016081115.2. Taxonomy (NCBI): domain Eukaryota; kingdom Viridiplantae; phylum Streptophyta; class Magnoliopsida; order Lamiales; family Orobanchaceae; genus Rehmannia; species Rehmannia glutinosa. Next base: position 636,902 of record JABTTQ020002003.1, read on the forward strand.
TATTTTATCAATTATCAAAAATAAACAAAGCATAAAAATAAGATTGAACACAGGATATGAAAAATTTGCACAAGTATAAAAATATTTGTGTGGCGCTAATAAGGCAAAAACTATGAAGTAGAATGTTGATTATAAAAATAAAGAACAAGACAAATACTTCCCTATTGTACTTCATCTTCAACTCAACCTTCTACCGTAAAAACGAGAAAACAACTTGAACCTATCCCAGATTACAATCTGTCTCTCAAACAAACAACAAGAAGCAAACTTTCTAAAGATGTTACAAAAGGTGATACCGACACCACCAAACGCACTAGGCACTTTCCTCTCACTTCTTATATAAAAATGGACTCTCTTTGTAAAACTCTGATTTCTAGCTCTGGAATTCGTTAAAGTAAGAGAACAACTGAACCTAATCTAGGAACAACTTGTCCCTCAAAAATATCAACAAGAGGAAAAACGCTGAAGGAAGGTGATGCAAAAGGTGATACACACACCTCCAAACACACTAGACACATTCCTCTTACTTCTTGTATAAAATGGTGGACTCTCTTTTTAATTCTGATTTTTGTGCTCTGAAACCACACTGAAAAACGTGCAGCTTTTTTTCTCTTTATAGATCAGTCATATCCCTACAAAAAAAAGTCATGTAAACATCTTCCAAGTAGAGGGGTTAGTGGGGAGATTGAGGGATGGTGGTTCCTTGAAAGTAGGACTTAATTCCTACTATCTCTCAACTCCCAAAACTGACCGATCTGTATCTCTAATCCACGAATTGAGCCTGCAAAATTATTAGTATATTTTGTTCTGGAAATAGGCAAAATAATAAGATAAAAATAATTTAAAATTATTAGAGTTTTGACTAAATAAGTCAACTCTAACATATGTAATTTCACTGTATATATGTAGAATCACGGTATTTTACTAACATCACGGTAATATAAACTTAGTTTCACGGTAATATACTAACATTATGGTATTGGGTTCAATTAGAACAAAGTTAACTTTGGAGTTGGGTTAAGTAAGAGTAAAGATGTAAAAACACCTCTTTTTTGTGTAAGAAATAGGTTTTTTGTGGGAAAGTGATAAAAAAAAAAGTTTTGTTTATTTGTTATGTGCAATTTGGGAAATTATTACTTTTTTGTTTGGGGTACTATTTTTTCTACCTCCTTTTCTCATTTTAGTAGGTTTTAATGAAGCCTCATTATTTAACTACGCTTGTTATAGATTCCTTATTTTCTTTTTTTATTATAATTTCTATATATTTAAAAAAATCGAAATGAGAAATCCTTCAATTTTCCTCCCATCGAGGAAAGAAGACAAATGACAGCCGCTTTTTTTTTTAAAGTTAGAGCGGAAATATTTGTTAGATAGTATGGATGGAAATACATTTTTTCTCTTGATTTTTGAGTGTGAAAAAAAGGTGAAATCCAGTGTTTCAAAGAAAATTTGATTTCAAAATACCATTGAAGAAACAAATTATTTTAAACAAATTTTGGGAGACTAAATGCGAAATAATGTACTATTGAGGTGAAGTGTTATTTATGTCACGGGACTAGTTATTTTGGTGCCCCAAATCATTTACAGTCGATCTATTCATCGGGACAACAATTGGTTTCACCCTATCATGTGCTCAACAGAAATGCAACTCCAGCATCCAACCAGTTTGGGTAGGGATGGCCAATTTTCTTCTTCACCTTCAAGTCCAAGACTAGCAATAAGCTCCCAAAACTAAACCGGATCGACCTGCCTGAACATTAGAAGCGTCATACACGTATACGCCAAAGTAGCCGACTGTAATCACATTTACAGTTATTTACAGCACAATTCACTAATAGTAGCAATGAAATACACCCCAATGTGAAATGGCATGACATCTAACTAATACACAGTTTTGCGGAAACAACCAACTTTAAGTGGCATTCCCATCCTATCTAAAAATTGTACCAAAAAATAAGAAAATAAAAAGCGGAGGCCGTAAAAGCAAAGGCTAGCAGCCTCAAAGTTCTCAAAGCAACAAATTTTCAAATTCACCCTCCTCTCAACTTCCTTCTCCACCAAGCACTCCATTTTCCACTCTTCTTCTTCTCAATTTAGAAATCACCTTCACCGTCAGGATAGTCGGCGTAGTCGGGCGTGGCGCAGGCTGATTATCAAAAAAAAAAAAAAAAAAAAAGAAATCACCTTCACCAACTAAAACAATTAATTTCATTCTCTGTAACCCTTTCCTTCTTTATTTTCTTCAAGTCGTTGAAAAGAAAAAACAAATAATACTCTCATAAGTCATTGTTTGACTCATGCTATCTACATACTGTATTACAGGAATCTCTTTGATGGCGCAATTTAAGGACGTGCATTTAAATGGTCTGATCACCACCCTGCCCACCCCACACCTCTCCTTTTCCATTTGATTCTAAGGTAATTCCAATCTCACTTATCTTTGGTATTTTACTGAATTATCTGTTAGTACATAAAATTGATGATGTGTGTGTTTTTTCATTTGCAGGTATTTTTTACCATTATATATATGTATATATATCTGTATCTATTGGGATTGCAGAAACGAAAATGCTTACATGCATAGCACGTTCGAAGCAACCGAGTGACGAATCGTCTTCAATTGATCATCCGCCTCCAGAAAAAGTACCCAATTCCAATGCCATCAAAACCCTATCCTCTCAGGTCATTCAGTAATCCGATCATCAATTTCAGTTACTACTGATTTTTTAATTGGAGCAATTAATATGGAATTTGTCGGCGTACATTCTGAATTAAATGTTGTTTTCGTAGATCAAGGATATGGCACTCAAGGCATCGGGTGCGTACCGCCACTGCGCGCCGTGCGCGAATCCTACGGCGACGCAGCGGCGGATCTACGGCGGCGTGGAGCCGGACTCGGACAAATTCCGGTGGTCGTACCGGCGGACGGGGAGCTCGAGCTCGAACTCGAGTTCGACGGCGGGGCGGAGGGAGTTGGAGGCGAGGCTGAAGGGGATTTCCAGCGGGGAGGGAACGCCGGCGTCGGCGAGCGGGCGGCGGGCCGAACCGGTCGTGTTCGTGGAAGAGAGCGAGCCGAAGGAGTGGGTGGCTCAGGTGGAACCAGGTGTGCTAATTACATTTGTGTCCTTGCCACGTGGCGGCAATGATCTTAAGCGGATTAGATTCAGGTACTTTTTTTGGTAATTTCATTCCTTTTCTTTTGGTGGGGTTTTGATTGGTTGAAAAGATTAATTGATGTGTTTTTGGCGTGATTTTTTAAATGTGAAATTCAGTTTTATAAGTTTATATTTCTTGGTTTGTAGAGTTGTCAATAAATGTGAGGGCCACTTACATGATGATTTTCTGAGCTAATTTAACAAAATAAGTTAATTTTCAAACTAATTTAACAAACTAATGCAAAAAAAAAAAAAAATTAAAAAAACAGGTGAAAACAGACAACGCTGTTTTCTGAATTTCTTTTTTTTTTTAAATTTTAATTCAAAAAAGAATTTAAATGTTTTTAAAACCGAAATTGAACCGCAATGCTAGAAAAATCGAACCGAACCAAACCGAACTATTTCGGTTTGGTTGATTCGATTTTGATTTGGGCTTTATTTTGGGTCTTTACGCTTTTTGCTAAAATATATTTTTTTATATTTATTTAACAATTTAATAATAAAATATTATAGAAAATTAAAATAATAATACAAAAAATATACTAAAAATATAAATTACAATAATAATATAAAAAATATTTAAAAAAATTTATGGACCAAAACCGAACGAAGAAAATTCATCCGGTTTAACGGTATGTTAAGCGGTTTTTTTTAATCTAATAAACCGAATGAATTTTCGGTTCGGTTGTTCGGTTTTGGTCTATAAATTTTTTAAATATTTTTTATATTATTATTTTAATTTATATTTTTAATATATTTTTATATTATTATTTTAATTTTCTATAATATTTTATTGTTAAATTGTTAAATAAATATAAAAAATATATTTTAGCAAAAACGTAAAGACAAAATAAGCCGAACAACCAAACCGAAATAGTTCGGTTTGGTTGGTTCGATTTTCTAGCATTGCGGTTCAATTTCGGTTTGAAAAACATATAAATCCTTTTTTGAATTAAAATTTAAAAAAAAATTGAGAAAAGCGGCGTTGAGAAAATAGCGTTACCAACTCTGTTTTCACCTTTTTTTAATTGTTTTTTTTTGCATTAGTTTGTTAAATTGGTTTGAAAATTAACTTAGTTTGTTAAATTTAACTTGGGGTATTATTTTTGGAATTTTAAAAAAGAGAATATTTAAATTGAGACTCATCATTTTCATTTCTTTTGGGAAATAGACGTTTCAAATTTGTTGCTTCAATGTTTCTGAAATATCTTATTTCCCTGCAGCAAAAACATGGAGTTGTTTGGTGTCAATTTTATTTGTTAGTCTAACGATGTAAATAATGGCAAAGATATAATGGGGCGGACCGGATAAAAAATCCAAGAAAAATTATACAAATTATAACTAATTTTTTTCATATAAAAAAGAGGGGGCAGGTTGGCTTTGCCAGTGGCTGTAAATATAATTCAGCTCATCGGGTCGTGTTTAGCTTTTGGCGAATTTCGGGTTATATCCAAAATACATCAAAAATTGAGTAAAATATAAAATAACTATGTTGACAAACGGTAACATTGCGTCATTTGTTTCTCGGTAATTTCAGGTCGAGGTTAAGTGCATTAGTATTATCGGGTCATGTATGTCATGAATTGTCATTCCTATGTATACCTGAGCTTTTACTATTTGCATCTGAAAAATGCATACTGAATTGAAAAAAAAAATTGTATAAAAATGAGATGAAGAGAGTATTAAATTGTGAATGGAGGCAGGGTCTATTATTTGGCATAATTGACATAGTTAAATCGCTATAATGAGTTATTAGTTCTTAGGTGTTGACTAACTTTCCTCTATGGCCCTAATCCCAATGGAGGATCAATTGGCAAATGTTTAGGTAAAATTATTTTTGACTAGCAGTATTAAAATACATATTATCAATAATGAAGAATTAAGACTCTGAGTTCAATAACAGTTGTAAGGTATAAAACGTTTTACCTCATTGTGTTTGTGACTTTTACTTTTTGTGGGGCAAGTCTCATTATAGGATTCCAAATGCTGCTATTGATTATCCAAAATCACTCTTCATTGTACAGTCGTTTTGAAGATTTACAGTTTTCTATGTGCAGAAGTTTGAGTTTTTAAAATTTTCTAACTAATCATCTTGTAACTCATTAAAAAAAATAAAAAAATTCTGGATGTTAAGGGTTGTACAGCAGATCATTTGCTTGTTCATGGTATAACTCAAGTGATAATTACAAAAGCAACCCCTTAATTAGATTAAATTTAGGATAAATTTTTGTAATTAACCATAAAATCAACTAGAAATTTTTTTTTTTTGAGTTTTTGATTGTTTGCATAGTCCATGCAAAAAGGCAACTTTGCTCTCATTACTTGAAGACAGTCTTAAAAATAGATTTACATATGGCGATAGCAAATTATAGTAAATTTAGGCGATGCAGGCAAACAAACTGAATCTTTTCACATTTGCTAGGTACGTTCATATGGAAAACTATGCAAATTTGTTTGACAGTTATAATTCCCATCATCATGGAAAGGCCAGGAGAAAAGAGGACAAGGACCACCTTTATAAAAAGTCCAAAAGGCAAAACTCATAAAACGCTTTGATGGCCCAGTTTTCATGGTGTCGGAAAACCTTTCACTAATTGTCGTCGCCTTGTCGGGCGATGCCATTGCTTTCTTTTTCAATCTTTGATCATGCCATCTATAGGTATAGCACACCAGCTGGGCACACACCGCACATTTTTTCGTCTTATGAGGCGTTCATCCTTCCCCTGGAATAGTCTTAATTTGTGATTTTTTGCGCACTAGATTAGGGATACTAGAAATACAAATTGAAGGATGAGATTGTATTTTCCTAAAAATAGTAGATAAAAAGGTTTTTTAAATTTTGTTAGGTGGCAACATTTTAAATTTATTAAGGGATAGTTACCCAAAAAAAAAATATTGGGGTTTGGAGTAATTACAGGGTTCTTTTATAATTAAAAAATCTAAAAAAATTTCAAAATTACAGAAATCTCCTTTAAGTTTGATTCCATTTTATATTTTAATCTCAATTGTTAGTTAAACTAATTGAATTTGATGATGTCATCAAATATTTTACAATTATATTTCTGAACTTATTTAACCCAAACTTTTCATCTTAACTTTTACAATTACACTCCTCAGCTTTTTCATATTTTATAAATAACCAGGCGAAAAATTGGAGCTATTTGTATTTTTCAAAAAATATTGAGGGATGTAATTGTAAAATACTTAATAACGTTAGCAAATTCCTTGAAGTTAACCAAATGTTGGAGCAAAATGCAAGATGAAATCAAACCTATTGATTTCTGTAATTTTGAATCTTCTATGAGTTTTTGTAACTACCCAAAATCTTACTTTTTTTTTTAAGAAACATATCCCATTTAATAACTATATATAAAAAACATCAACAGTTTGTAATGCTCTGTCATGAACACTTTTGAATTTTGATACATACGATAAAACATCAACTGTGGAAGAGAAAGGTAACAGTCTAGATTGTGAGCTATGGAAATGGAATCAAGTTGCTTTCCCTGTTTTATATGATGAAGACATGCCTTTGAACATGATTCCTCATAATCAATATTATAGTTTAGGTTTGGTATCCTCATATCTCGGTCCTTTAAATAGACTGTGACTTACTAATCATTCTCGTGAGAAAATTTAATCAGTTTATTTGCATCTTTCCTTGCATATTTTTTGCACTAGTCTAATAATTTTGTTGGAGAATTGGATGCCCTCTAAGCAAAGTCAAATGCAATCAGATTTTTACATGGGATGTAGCACTTAATAAGAAGCAACCTTTTGGTAGGTCCACCTTAGTGGCTTGCCATGATAGACAACAGTTCCATTAAGTATAATTAAAGATTATGCTTTGATTAGTTGGAATTATGCATTTAGGCTTTGACCACCAACTTATGGCACTACAATACTTTGTCATGAATGTTTTTTTTTTTTTTTTGGTATTAAAAATAAGGGAAAATGGACTGCCGGCCTCTGTGGCTCTGTCTGTATTGTGCTAAACTGATGATTCAATGTTTCAATTGAATTTCATAGATGATTATAAGTAACAAGAATTTTTTTGTAGTTAGGTCAAATCTTTGGGGTAATTTTCCAAATTTACCTAGATGATTATAAGATCTTTCAGCTCAGACTAAATTTCATATTCCACATTCCTTTCAAATCCTATCCCACTTTGAAGATAAATGACCTGTGTTTGAATGTAACTACTGTTGGAAAAGTTGAATTGAACTTGTGCTTTTGGCATAATTTCTTGGACCTATTTTTTTTTAAATGAAGAATATATTTAACTTCAATGGTGTTTAATTTTGTAACACCTAAAACTCTCAACTCATGGAGTAGTGGGAGAGTGATGACACTTGAAACTCCCATGGAAGAGTGGGTAGTGGAGAGTTAATATGGGTTGATCTTGAAGCCTATAAAAGGTGGTTCAATTTTTCACAATCTACACACAACACAACTCCTACACTTGTATAACAAAATTCATTGCATCTAGCTCCTGTGTTCCTTGGCTTCCAATTGCATTTTGGTGGTGATTTCCAAGCATAATCTTCAGTTCGCCGAAATTGAGGTAATCCAGTTTTTCCGTCTTATCCTGCGAAACAGACATCCAGAATAGGGGACAAATCTGTTTTAAGGATAGTATGTTTAACACACGATTCGGGCCAATATTATTGTGCTTATGTAATTTCTATTTATACAATTAGTTGCCGCAAGTTATAATTTCATTTCAATTCAGTTTTGGGATTTTCCAATTTATATAAATTGTACTGCAAATTTTTGCTAGCAACTACACTTGTTATTCGGTTATTCGACCGGATGATAGAATAGGAAATCTGAATCCCCTTAAATGAATTCTTGAAATCCTATAAATTCAATGTCCTCTTACATATTATCATTCTCTCAACCTGTTGAACATTCTGATTAATATTAGTCTTTTTTCATTAGCCGAGAAATGTTCAACAAATGGCAAGCTCAAAAATGGTGGGCAGAGAACAACAGTGAAAAGGTGATGGAACTATACAATGTGCAAAGGCTAAACCGCCAAGCTTTCCCTCTTCCTTCAACTCCAAGATCTGAAGATGATCATAACAGTTCAAAAATGGAATCAGTCGAAAACAGCCCCGTGACACCACCACTAGGCCGAGAAAGACTACCTCGGACTCTATTCCGACCGACCGGGACAGGGACGAAATACTCCTCATCAGATTCATTAGACCATCTCTCGATGCATTCTAGATCCAACTACGATTCTTATGGCGTCGGCTCGACTCCAAAACTCTCGAGTATCAGTGGTGCTAAAACTGAAACGTCGTCTATGGATGCATCGATTAGGACTAGCTCGTCCCGGGACGCTGATCGCTCTGGAGAAATGTCCATCAGCAATGCAAGTTATTTGGAAACAGAATGGGTGGAACAGGATGAACCTGGTGTGTATATTACCATCAGGGCTCTGCCCGACGGCAGAAGAGAACTCAGACGGGTTCGATTCAGGTCAGTCTTTACGACTTTACATATCTTAACTTGTATGTTAATTAAAAAACTACACTTGGAGTTTAGTTGAAGTAAGAAGAAATCCAGTTATCTTTCAAAATTATAAATATCTCTTTGACATTTATTTCCATTTTACAAATCCCACTATTGAGGGGGGTATTTGTAACTAGAAAATAAACTTCAAGGGGTATTTGAAGTTTTGAAAGATAAGTAGATTTTTTTTTTTTTTTTGTAATTAGATTAAGTGTTAGGGATATATTTGTAATCTAGTCTTTAACTTCACTTGAAATTCTTGTGTTATCTATCAGCTCTGTTACAATAACAACTCTATTATAAAAATTGAATTTGAACTGAAATTTTCAGCCGGGAGAAATACGGGGAGATGCATGCTAGAGTATGGTGGGAAGAGAATAGAGCAAGAATACATAAACAATACTTGTGATTGGATTGAAACAAAGATGAACAGGGAGATGCTTCATTTTACTGATTGAGGAGGTTTTGTTACACTTTACCCATGTGTTTGTGAAGTTACTATTTGTTGGTATAAAAGAGAGAGCAGCATGCAAGTGATGAAAAAACCATACATGAAAAAGAAACCTCTTGTTTCTATTTTCCCTGTATTTAATTACATGAAATTGTGAGGCCTTCTATGGGAATATTGGGTATTTTCTGTACATATGGAGTTTTGGTGTGTACTTGGAGGTGAATAGGGTACTTTACCATTATGAAGTTTTGGTTTTAAGTTCCAGCAAAATGTATATGGGATCATTGTACTGTATTTGTATTTGAATGTGATTTGGTTTGATACTTTAAATGTATTTAATTATTAGTGCTTAATTTTATTGTATCCCATATGCAGATTTTTTTTAACTAGAAAAATAATTTTATTAAGTAATTCAAACTAGCAATACATTGATTAGGGCTAAAAAACGAACTAAACTACTCGATACTCGATTCGAGATCGATTGTTAAAAGCTCGTTTGAGCTCGGTTCGTGAATATAACGAACTAAACTTGAATATATTTTTCCATTTGATAAGATGTAAAGTTCAACTCGAGCTCGACTCAATTAGTAAAAAAAATGTGCAAAAATATCAAGCTACTCGAGCTCGATTCGTGTTCGACTCGACGAAAACTCGTTCAAGCTTGATTCGATTAATAATCAAATCAAGATCAAATACAATTTTCGAAGCTCAATTAAAGTTCAAACAAGCTAGAATAGTACTATGACTCGACATGTTTATATCCCTTACATTGATAGAACACATAAAAAAATTAGTCTGTTAAAAACCATAAAAGATGAACTATGAAAAGATTCATAGCATCTAGTTTCATAATAAAAATGCTTAAATCCTACAATTTTAAAAAGTATATAGTGTCTAAAATACTTATGATTCCAGATATGTAACCTGTTGAAGACCATCATCTGATTTTTTTAGCTTTGTCAGATCGAAAACTTGCTCGTCTGAATCTGCACAAGAAAAAATACTGCATCAAGATGGTGATAAACCAAATGTCGCACCAGACGATGAAATCACAAACGAGAAGACAAACAATCAATCCAGATCTATGTGAGAAACCACTTATTTAAAACCTAAATTAATAAAAAAGATGTAGATGGAATGATTTCAGGCAAAAAAAGGTAAAAAATAAACCCTTAACAATAAATAGAAAGAATAGAAGCAAGAGAGAGAGAGGGTTAGAGAGAAAAAGAGAAGATCTTGCTACGTGATGGGGTATTGCTCTTCACAGGGGCGATCCTGGGGCAACGCAGGTGGTGCCACCGCACAGGGCTTCCCTCCGGCAAAGGCCCTCGAGTTTTCTTTATATATATATATATATATATATATATCTGTGTGTGTGTGTGTGTCTATATATATATATATTTATATATATATATATGTGGGAGGGTTATATAGGACCCAAGCATTATATGAGTACATATGACCAAATCTAGACCACAGATCTACCTAATTCAATGGCTAGTATTAAAATCTGTTTAATGTTTATGAAATATTTAATAAAATCGAAATGGGCAAATTAGTCCATGTAAAAAATAGATGGGTTGACTAAATCTAGTAATCCCATGAAAATAGGAGCAGTTACCCATAATTAGTTTTATCTTACCTTACGGATCATGATATTAATCTTGATAAATCAATTAAATCCCATGAAAATAGGAGCAGTTACCCACAATAGGAGCAGTTATCCGCGATTGTTTAGAATGTTGCTTAGTTGTGCATAAACAATTGCTTGTGAATATGGAAAATGTTGCTTATTTAATTACTGTATTTTGCGTTCTCACAATAAATATAGTTTGCTGAATAGAAACTGTGATGTTATGCAAAAAAATAATATGCTTATATAATATACTCACAATGTTTGTCTAACGAGTAATTGTTGCATTTGGAACACCACTAATGTGTGTTTGGATTTAAGGGAGAACAATTTGTGGGCTGCTTATTGACGTATTAGGTACTGCTTGTGTGTGTTTGTTTAACTGTTTTTTTAGCAAATTGTTCAGGAATCAAACAAATTGCTTATTTTAGTCTACATGTTTTCCGCTTATTGACGCATTAGATACCGCTTATGTAAGCTTGTTTTTCTTGCTTTTTTGAGCAAATTGTTCAAAGAATCAAGCAAATTGCTTATTTAGTCCATATGTTTTTCGCTTATTGATGTATTAAGTATTGCTTATGTATGCTTGTTTTATTGTTTTTGATCAAATTTGTCATGATACCAAACAAAAAAAAAAAAGTTGTCCATGTACTCAACTATGAATAACACAACAGTATGTTATACCAAAAAACTGAACATTCATCGAAGAAAATACACCCTAACTCAAAACATTCCTATAGCAAACTAAGCATGTACGCCAAGTACTCAAAACTAACCATAAATATAAATTCAAAAATAAATACTACAATATTCAACTAGTTGATCAAAAAAAAAAAAAAAAAAACATAATCGTTTTGTTATGATCCCACGTCGTTCAGAAACTTCTTCACCTCTCCCAAATTCAACTCCTATGCTCATTCATATCATCCAAACAAATTGCATTTCCATGCAGCCTTCCTTTTCCTACTATCTTTTGCCATTTTCAAATCAAAATCTATCCAAAAAAAAAGCACCAGTCAACTATATGATAAAATAAGCTAGAATATAAAGCTTACATGAGCATTAAAACAAGCATACATAAGCATAATTAAAAGAAACAATGAGCAGTCAAAAAATATGTTTAAAATATAAAACAAAAACTAATCCAAGTTTAACCATATTTTCACCAATTAATATAAGCAAAATATAAAGTATACATAAGCAGTAAAACAACCATATATAAGCAGTGAATATAAGAGAAAGAGCAAGCATATTTAACCCATATTTCACCAATTATTTTAAGCAGAATATAAAGCATACATAAGCAATTAAACAAACTTGAATAAGCATTGCTAAAATCCTCAATAAGCAGTTTCCAATACATAAAAAACGTAGCAATCCTAACCTATTTTCCCACTTTGTTTTTTCAATTAAAACAAAACACTCCTAATTAATCCCTATTTCCCCAATTTATTTTTTAATTAAAAACTCTATTAACTTAAAAATGGTAAATAGAGCCAACCTAAGCAGTGAGAAAAAAAATAGATAAGCAATATTCAGAAAATCAATAAGCAAGCACATAATTCGATCATTCAAAGAGGTAATCACAATTTCGGATTTTTTTAATCACGGTGAGGTAATCACAATGTAATATGTGAATTTGTGTGATATTAGATGTCAACAAATTAGATGTGAATTCAAAGAGATAATCACAATTTCGAAAATTAGATGTGAATTCAAAGAACCTATCTAAGCAATATTAGATGTGCTTGCTGACATCTAGTATCACACAAATCAAAAAATTCTCTAAAAATTCACAATGAAAACTGAATGTATGGATTATTATTACCTCTTTGAATTTTTAGCCATGTATAGATTATGATTATTTATCATAGAAATCACAATGAAAACAGAAACCACAAAAGGCTTAACCTAAAAATTCTCGAAAAAAATTCAAACGAAGAAGAAAACAAAAAAAAAACTTTTTCCACAGTGCGGGTGTCGACACGGTGAAGAAGACTCAAAAGAGATGGTGATGTCGGAGATGGTGCCGTTCAGACCAATCGGAGACCAATTGGATATGGTGCCGTTCAGACCAATCGGAAACCAATTGGAGATAGTGCCGTTCAGACCAATCGAAGATCGACCTTCTTCTGATTTTCAACCGAGATGGAGTTTTTTTTAGTGAGAAGACTTTGAGCTTTTTCAGTTATCCAATGGGGGAGATTTGGAAGAGAATCACGGTTGAAACTGATCCCTTAATTGTAGCTACTACCAATTATAACTTCTTTCCTAATAACTGATATAAGATGGATTTACCAAAAAGTCCTTTTGTCCAATAAATTAACCATTAAAAAATGATAAAAACTGTTTAATATAGACCGTTAAAAAATAATTCAACGCTCCAGATTTGGTCTCACATACTCACATAACTCATGTGGACTCTCCAGATCCAAATCATATATATATATAGTTATATATTTATAAAGTATATAAGTATAAAAAATGCAAGATGGCTAAGTGGCTGAGGTTGTGCTTCTATTTGAGTAGTGGCGATTGCAAAATTAATGTTATTTTTCCCCTTTTCCAATCTCTAACTCTTTCTTTGGCAAAACGAAAAACAAACTTAAAGTGAATTTTGTTTGTCTTTGAATGACAATATGATTTAACTTTGCAAAATAAAAAATATCATTTTAACTTTGCATTGTCTTTAATTTCAATTGAGAGTGAATTTCTAGGAAGTATTGATTATAAACCATTGATTGATGACTTGTATCTTTTGTCTAGAGTAAATTATATTGAATTATCTTTATTGTAACTTTATTTTAATGAGGCTTTTTAAGTTAGAGTGTAATTTTTTGTTATTAAATATTTTATTTTACATATTAAATCAACGAATTTATACATTTGTAATATTATTTTTATTATTTTCATGTAAATACAAGGACCCAATTATTATTGTTGTTCTAGGCCACTCGCAACCTAGGATCGGCTCTGGGCCTCTCGCTCTTCACTAGTATTTCCTATATGCAGCTCTTATCTCTATAAAAATATAAAAACCAAAATGTAAACGTGTGTAGTCTCCTCTTGAAGTGTTAATTTTCTCTCTCTAGAGAGGGAACCCTAGTTTTTGATGTCTTTGTCCTTTCCAGACGTTTTCTTCTCTGTTGTTCCTAGTTTTCCTTAGCTATGTTAAGTTGTATTTCCATGGTGGTCCATTAATTAGCATTGGGCTTTGACTTTGTTCGATGGTGAGCCTTCATGCACTTTTTGTATTTCTTAAATGCTTCATAATGAATATGTGACTCATGCTTTTTTAACAACATTAGTGCTTTGACTTGCATTCTGTATTTAATATTCTCTTACCTACCCTTTTTTAAAACCTTTATTGTGCTTTTTACTTGATACTTATTTGTTCCTTGCTTTTTCTTTATTTGTTCTTGCTCTTGGTCCCCACGTGTCCCCCTTTGTCCCCCCCATTTGCCTTTGCTGTCTCTTGCTCCCTCCAGGTGGCTGGATCTGAGACGATTGAGGCCGAATCTAAGGGTTGAGGTTTTTTCTTCCAAAATGGACGGTGATGTGGTGACAAAGGCTGAATGCCTTCACTCTGTCTTCGGTGGAAAATGAAGATATTCAGTTGGAAATCTCAAATGTTGCTAGGAGTAAAGCATAATGCCTTAAAAGCCTTATTGGAAAAAAATCGGTTCAAAAAAAGCAAATTTTTCAGGACTAAAAATTACCTTGAGCAACATCTGGTGATTAAAGAGAATTTCTCCGTTTGTGAAATCGGACACAATCTCTTTCAGTTTATCTTCACAACCCATGAAGACAAAATGAGAGTTCTTAGTGGAAAACAATGGCGTTTTAATGGGCAATATCTTATCTTGAAGGAATGGTCTGGGAATCTCCTGAATAATGTGTCTTCCTTTAATACTGTGGATTTATGGGTGCAACTATGGAACATCCCATTCCACTGGTTGTGTACTGATACTTGGAGAAAACTCGGAAATAAGTTTGGAAAAGTGAGTGACATTAGTATTCCGGAAACTGGGAGTTCCACAGGGAAACTAATTAAAATACTTGTGGAAGTTAATTTGGAGAAACTACTAATGCGAGGGACCAATATCAAACTAGGTGAGGAGGCGTATTGGGTGGACTTCAAGTATGAAAGCCTCCAAATTTTGGTTGTTACTGTGGTAGAGTTGCGCACTACGAGAGAGGATGCCAGTTTAGGAAGGAGGATCTTGAGGAAAATTGCTTCAAAGAAGGACAATACGGTGAGTGGTTGCGGGCCGTCGACGTGGTTTTTTCCAGACTGAGTGCTAATCTGTTCGCCTTATTTTTAGTGTACGGTGCAGTTTATAGAATATGATTAGCAAGGTCGAATCCACGGAGACTAATAAATTAATGTACTAAGTATTGGATTGTAATAGCCTTATTTTTATCTAGACGGTCGAAAGTGAGTTATTTGGTTTTATAAACTAAAACGAGAATTTATCCTAAAATAAACACAGTGAAGATTGATTGAAAGATTAAGGAGATGAATGGATTCCTGGATTATGGTTTCAGTTAATATCCCCTTTTATTATCAGATTAATCAAACCAAAGTTATACGTATTCTTCTCTATAGAACAATCACAAAAGTAATTTACCCTCTCTCTCGAGATGTATGTAAAAACGTTGATTGGGATATATATGCTAGCATCTCTACTCAACATGAGATATCCAACTCCCAAAAGCTTAAAAGATTATAAATCCTCACGAATATTCACAGACTTCTCAATCATGCAAGATATTCATGTCAAGTACTCATAGATCTAGTATTGAAACTCATCGGTCAGAATTATGAATCATTACACCAAACAAGTTAAACCAATAGCTTTTTGATAAAACAAGAATTAAAGCAAAGTACTCGAATAGGGTTGGAAGATAATAACTTCAATTGCCATTAATGATCAAATAAAAGTATCCATTAACCTACTCCCAAACCCGGGAATCACAAGATGTTTAGCCGGACATAAAAAACAAATAATTCATAGACAAATTATCCATGTTCAAATCTAACTAATCGAAAGTAAATGATACTATGGAATGAGTGAACTCGGGGACGTCTATGATCTCTCGATCTATCTTCAATCCTCAAGCCTGTTGTTGTAGCCTTGATCGATCTCTCCAATTCTCTGGTGGAAAATTACTCTTTTCTCTGTGTTCTAGGGCAAAAGTCAACGTGTCCTTGTTTGTGGCCGCCCTGTCTCTATTTGTACTCCGTTTGGGTCAAAACCTAGTTGGAAATCTGTCAAACTCTATTTTTCCGCACAAACACACGGGCCGTGCACCTAGCGCATGCCCAGCCCGTGCTAGGTGCCGCAGAAAAATTCAACTCGCTGAAGGACGCACGGGCCGTGCACATCACACACGACCAGCCCGTGCGTATGGTCGAGACTTGAAACTTGGCCTTGGGTTAGCGCACGGGCCATGCTAGGGACGCACGCCCTGCCCGTGCGCACCTGCTAGATTTGATATTTGTTCGTTTTCTTTCGTTTCTCGCCCAGTTCGTCTGATTTCTTCCCGATTCAACTCCAAACTTCGTACATTACGTCAAATATTGGCGATTCTTTATTGCAATGCTCTGAATTGTTGCCAAATGCTACAATTATCAACAAATTCCTACAAAACGAGCAAAGCGTAATACCTTTTCCACAAAATAGAAATAAAGCCCTATTTACTAATGTAATGCATGCATAGAAACTAATTCTAGCCATAATTAACCTCAAAATACATGCAAAACACATGCCAATCAAACCCCCAAACTTAAACTGTTGACA
This sequence comes from Rehmannia glutinosa, assembly GCA_016081115.2. Lineage (NCBI taxonomy): Eukaryota > Viridiplantae > Streptophyta > Magnoliopsida > Lamiales > Orobanchaceae > Rehmannia > Rehmannia glutinosa. The sequence goes on from JABTTQ020002003.1 coordinate 653,465, forward strand.
GTCCCTGTCAACACTCTATAAACAAGTCAAAACACAAATGGGAGTAATGAAAAGTAACTTAAGAACAACGCATCACAATTCATGTCGTTTAGCCATAGACATCAAGCACAAACCAACCAAGCTTCAAATATCTGACACAGAGCACAAGTCTATTAAAATCATGGCAAACACTTCAAATCACGCCTCTCATGGATAAAGTGTATACTCTACTCTCTAGACTAATAAGGGATGTGTATTCGCTCAAATCATATCAATGTTGAAGAATTACCATATGTTTGCAAATCGTCTCACATCTCCGCCACTCGATTGTATGCAATTCACAAATCAGAAAGGACTTTGCTTACGGTTGTAATGAAGGCTCTTTGTTAAGGTAGGGAAATATGGATAAGGTGACTCAAACTCAAGCGTATAGATTGGTAAGCACATCGGTTTTTTCTCAAACAGTTATTCTCATTCAAATTCTCATTCTTTTAAATCACACTATGTCTCCCTTCTTTTTCATACAATTTATTCTCTTTCTCCTTACATCACAATTCTCAGCCTATATGTTCATTTACGGCCAACTCACTTATGGAGTCGTTTTTTTCCCGACTCTTTTATGAGTATCGTCCCTTTTCCTCCTTTTCTTCTTTTATTACCAATCACCCAACATACACACCATTTTCTAACTTCTCGATATCCTTTCATTCAACCGTTTATTCAATTCCTTTACTCAATGTTATATGCTCAAGCTTAGGGTAACATATATATCAAGTTAAGGCTTGAAATGTGGCTATAAAAAATCAGGCAATAGGCTCAAATTGGCTAACTAGGGAAATCAGATATCATAAGGTAGGCAAAAGGCTTGAAAGGCTTAACAAAAATGGCCTAAAATTATTTTCATAAATTGCATACAACATGTGACTTCGGCGGAGATACCAGAGCAAGTTCTAGAATTCAAATCAACATGATTGACACACTCAATCAACAAACAAGACATATATAATGAAAGTAGTAAAGGCTCAAAAAGCTCACAGGCTTGCAATTGCGTAATTCAAAGTATATCAACCATGATTTCAATATTCACATGCTCCATATCATCTATTCTCAACCCGGTCAACTCACGCTCAACACCCAATTGAAAACAACATAAATTGTTCAACAACAGCTCCCAAGATCACAACAAGCACACAATAGCGGTCAACTCACTCCCTAAACAACTAAGAAAGCAATAAACGTGCCAAAGCAATAAACGTGCTAAAAATAAAAAACAAACATCTAATGCAATGCAACCTATATGCTCTAAATGCAACTACATGAATGCAAAAGTGCCACACCCTTCAATCAAATTACTACCTCTCCCCCCAAACTTGAATGAAATTATAGCGCATAGAAGAGAAAATAGAATTTCAAAGAAAAGTATGGAAATGGACCTGTCTCACTGTGGGGGTGGCGGCGGAAAATGGCCCTGGGAGATGTGCCACATTTGTATCTGATGCATAGTCTGCAACATCTCCAACTCCTGCTGCTCCTGGGCCTGATACCTCTGCTCATGCTCTGTGCGGAAAGCACGAAACTCTCCTGGTGATGCCTGAAATCATCCCGATCACGGAAATCATCCTGGTGATGCGGAAATCGTCCATGTGATGTCGCATGCTCTCTCAAGAGCATAGAGTCTATCCTCGATAATCCTGTCCCCCACGCTCCTCACCTTGGTGGGAGCTCTCGAATGTCTTGTTAGTCAGTGGCTACGATAATCTAGAGGGGGTGAATAGATTATCCGGGTTTTTCAGATTTTGCCCTCTTTTTGAATAATCAAACAAAGACGAGAATGTAAATGCGGAAATTAAACAACACTCGTCGATTTAAAGAGGTTCAACCCACCTAGGGCCTAATCCTCTACCACCCCAAAGATATCAGGGATGGATTTCAAAAGGAAAAAGATATTATTAATTTACCAAAAATTAATACAACACCTTGAGGATTACCACAACCCTCTTACACCACCTTGAGGATTACCACAATCCTCTTACAACACCTTTGAAGATTACCACAACCTTCAAACACCTATCACCTAGATCACCCAAGTGTATTCTTACCACAAGAATACTCAAGGATGTCTTGTGTTGAATGATGACCAAAATCAAGATTACAACTCAATAATGATTGATACAATATGAGTACAAGTGTAATCAAGAATTGAAAGCCTAGACCTCAAATTTGTGCAAGTGAAAGTGCTAAGGCTAATACAACAAGATATATGAAAGTGTTTGCTTTGTTTGCTCTTTGCTTGTATGGAGTGTTATATCTTGTTGTTTGAATGAAGCCTCTATTTATAGGAGAGGTCTTGGCTTTGATTTCGGACATTGGCTCCTCATTGAGGAGTGATTTCTTTGCAAAAGAAACCATTTAAAATCATCAATAGAGCTGTTAGAAATCAATCCCACAAAATAGGGAAAAGTCATTCGAAAATGCAACGGATAGTTTCTTCGATAAATGGGGGTTCGGCCGTCGCACAGAGATAAGATTGAAATGAAATCTGCGAATTTTTACACGGGGGACCGGTCGAAGGGGGTTCGACCGGTCGCCCTTGGTCTTGACCGGTTGGGGTTGATAGAAAATCAAAATAGAGAAGTCGCATTTGAGAGGGCACTCCAGTGCACGGTCGCCGTGGTGGTGGTCGACCGGTCGCCCCTCACCGGTCGCCCACTGGTCGACCGGTCGCTCTCCCCATTTTCTCTTACGACCCATTTTTTCTGTTTCAAAACTCAACTCAGTACGGGTTGCCTATAGGGCGGTCGGTCGAACTGAAACAAAAGTGTTGTCCAATTTTAAATCGAATATAAACTTCAAGAAATACTCCGAAAAATAGTAAAAACATTTTAGATCGATCGGAAGTGTTGGGACAACATTTAGGGACATTGTTTTGGTATAAAAACTCATTTGAACAAAATCATCAAAATCATGATAAAAACATTTATCTAACAAACTCCCCCTTTTTGATGATTACAAACCAAAATAATTTTCAAGAGGACGATTTCTAAAAACAGAATAATTTTCCGGTTTATGAGTAAACTATCCGTTTAAAAACATTTTACAAAAGCTCCCCCTATCAACAAGCACATTAATAAGAAATATTGCATAAGCTAGAAGCACAAGCTTTTACAAAATAAACAACAACTCCATGAGCTTAGAAGCTCCCCCTGTCACAAATACTTATTATCCATGCAAACAAGTTCATAAAACAATCATTGGACTGAGTTTTCTTCACAACTTATGGCCTTAATAAGCCATAGCTTATAGCTTCTATCATGAGCTTTTATTAGCTTCTTTGAGCTAACGAGCCAATTTCTGTTTCTCCTCTTTGGAATCATCAAAAAAAAATGTTAGGATGATAAAAACATCATAGAAGTATATCAAAGTGCGCCAAAGAAATGGTTTATCAACCATTGAGCAATTTAGGCTTAAACACCAAGGAAAATGGGAGAAATGTATCATGAAGAGTTCATACGCTCGTTTTATTTGCCAAAACATGATCTCAATGAGTATTGAAGACTTTTGGAAGCGAGAGTATCATGTAGAAGTTGAAATTTTCATTGTGACATTTCATCGAACACATTGTGGGCGTGAAAAATAAAAAGAGTTGTATATAGCCCTTGTAAATGATCCAAGCCAAAAACATTGCATCACCAATTCACATCAAACAATATACAATACAACATAATAACTAAGCTCATCAAGATCATAAGCAAAAAATATCAAGAAATATACAAGAAAGCCATAAACTCAAGGGTTCAACCCAATTGAGCAAAGTAAGGAAAATTCTTACCATTTGATCGGAAGAGATGAGCAATGATGATGATAAACATGCTATATAAGGTCCAAGATATGAATTGAATGTATGAAAATCAATTTTGAGTGAAAATTGTGTGCATTTGGCAAAGGGGAAGAAAAATGGCAAAAAGAAGTGAAAATAACAAATGTCAAGACAGAACGAACTTAAACCAAAATTTAGCCTAGGGAGGCGGCCTTGGTCGACGTTGAGGGCGGCCGGTCGGCGACGTTGAGGGCGGTCGACGTTGAGGGCGATTTAGGTTGCCCTCAACCTCTTCACCATTTGTTTTGTCAAAATTTTTAAAATCCGAATTTTCAACCAAAAATCCGATTTTTTCGCCCCTAAGTTTTAAAAACATGCAAAATGCAAACATAGACCTCATTCAATATGCATTATGCCTAACCGAGCTCGATCGACGCAAAAGTTTCGGAAGTTAGCGGTTTTGTAAAGATGTCCGCTAATTGATCTTGAGATGGCACAAAAGATATCTCAATTTTTCGTTTTGAGACACAATCCCTTAGAAAATGATGTCGAATCTCAATATGTTTAGTACGGTTGTGATGAACCGGGTTTTGAGCAATATTTATAGCGGATATGTTATCACAAAAGATAGGAACATTTTCAAAAGAACATTTGTAATCCGCTAAGGTTTGTTTCATCCAAAGAAGTTGAGTACAACAAAAAGCGGCGGAAATATATTCGGCCGGCCGTTGAAAGTGAAACACAATTTTGTTTCTTTGAAAACCAAGAAACTAGGCAATCGCTAAAAATTGACATGATCGGAAGTACTTTTCGATCATCAATATTTCCGCATAGTCCGAATCACTATAACCTTTAAGAGAAAAATTTTCATTCTTTGGATAAAATAAACCATATTGAATAGTGTCTTTCAAATATCGAAAAATCCTTTTAACGGCACTCATATGAGATTCTTTGGGATTGCTTTGAAAACGAGCGCATAGGCATACGGCATGAAGAATATCCCGGTCTACTAGCGGTTAAATAAAGTAAACTACCAATCATACTCGATACTTGGATTCATCAACCGACTTGCCTTTTTCATCTTTGTCAATTTTGACATTGGTTGCCATAGGAGTCGAGACGGTTCTTCCTTCTTCAATGCCGAACTTTTTCAAAAGTTCCTTTGTATATTTTGATTGTGAAATATAGATACCTTCTTGGCATTGCTTGATTTGAAGTCCAAGAAAGAAATTAAGCTCTCCCATCATGCTCATTTCAAATTCACCTTGCATTAACTTAGAAAATTTCTTGCACAAGGATTCATTAGTAGCACCAAAGATAATATCATCAACATAAATTTGCACAAGTAAACAATCTTGCCCTTTTTCAAAAACAAAGAGAGTAGTATCAATTGTACCTCTTGTAAAACCATTTTGCAAAAGAAAAGAGCTAAGTCTATCATACCATGCACGAGGTGCTTGTTTCAAACCATACAAGGCCTTTTTAAGTTTAAAAACATCATTAGGCCTAGAAAAATTTTCAAACCCGGAGGTTGTTTTACATAGACTTCTTCTTGAATAAAACCATTTAAGAAAGCGGATTTAACATCCATTTGGTAAAGCTTGAAATTTTTAAAACAAGAATAGGCAAATAAAATGCGAATAGCTTCTAAACGTCTTACGGTGCAAATGTTTCATCATAATCAATACCTTCTTCTTGACAATACCCTTGAGCTACTAACCTTGCCTTATTACGAACAATGTTGCCTTGATCATCAAGTTTGTTCAGGAATACCCATTTTGTACCAATAATTGTTTGAGATGGAGGACAAGGTACTAATTCCCATACATCATTTCTTTCAAATTGATTCAACTCCTCTTGCATTTCTAAAAACCAATCTTCATCCTCAATAGCTTCCTTAGCATTTTTAGGCTCTTTTTGAGATATAAGAGCTTTCTCGGCAAAATTTCTTGAGTCATTACTTTATCAAGGGGATCACCAATAATAAGATCTTTTGGGTGATCTCCTTAAATTTCAATGCTACGGGAAGATTCAAGTATCACCCCTATCTTCTTGAGGAACATTTGAACTTGAAGGTTGATCATTTGAAATAGAAGGTTTATCATTATGAGCATCACTTTGAACAATAGGTTCAACAATATCCTCTTCATCACTATCGTTATTGGGTATTCTTTCAACACCCGAGGCTTCATTAAATTTGACATGAATAGATTCTTCAACAACCATGCTAGTCTTATTGTAAACCCGATATGCTTTGCTCTTGGTTGAATACCCCATAAATATTCCTTCATCGGCCTTAGGATCAAGTTTGTCCAATTGATCCTTAGTATTCAAAATAAAGCACTTACATCCAAATATTTTGAAATAACTAATATTTGGAGTTCTTCCTTTCCAAAGCTCATATGGAGTTTTATTCATTTTAGGACGAATATAAACTCGATTAATGACATAGCAAGCGGTACTTACGGCTTCGGCCCAAAAATATTTTGGAAGTGAAAATTCATTTAGCATGGACCGACTCATTTCTTGAAGTGTCCGATTCTTCCTTTCGGCTACACCATTTTGTTGAGGTATCCTTGGAGCCGAAAAATTGTGTGTATATCCCTTGGTTTCACAAAAGACTCTAAACTCACCGTCAAATTCTCCGCCTCGATCACTTGAATAGTTTTAATAGTATCTTCCTTTTCATTCTCAATGCGTCTACACAACTTAACAAACTCATTAACGGCATCGCTTTTATTTGCAAGAAAAATAGCCCAAGTGTATCTAGAAAAATCATCAACAATTACAAAAGTGTAATGTTTTCCACTTAGACTAGCCGTACCAATATCCCCATACAAATCTAGGTGAAGAAGTTGTAGAGGCTTGGTTGTGGAAATTTCATTTTGGGCTTAAAACTACTCTTAACTAATTTGTTCTTTTGACAAGTGTCACATAAGCCAAGATTTTCAAAATTCAATTTGGGTAGTCCTTTTACATGTTGGTTTTTGTAAATATTTTTCAAACTTTTATATCCAACATGGCCAAGTCGCCTATGCCATAAACTCGTTAAATCATTGTTGGCGACAAGACAAGAAACATTTTGACTAACCAAATCACTAGTAGAAATTTTGTAAAGATTGCCTTTTCTATTTGCTTCACAAATAATTTCATCATTTTTACGAATAAGGCATTTTTCTTTATTGAAAACAACATTATAATTTGAATCACAAAGTTGGCTAACACTTATCAAATTAAATTTAAGCCCTTCTACTAAAAGAACATTATTAAGAGAGAAAGAAGAGTTACCAATTTCTCCATTTCCAAGAATTCTTCCTTTGCCATTGCCGAACATGACCATACCCTCTTCTTGGAACTTGATGTTGGTAAAAAGTTCTCTCTTTCGGTCATATGGCATGAACATCCGCTGTCCACGAGCCATTTCGAATCCTCCATGGTTGTTGTAGCGCCTATTACCTACAAACGAACCATTTTTAGGTACCCTATAGTTTTGGGGTCCATGGGGTTAGCCTTGAGACCTTTGGGTCTCCAAACAAAGCTAAAATTGTTCTTCAATTTACAATTGCTAACATAGTGACCAACTTTACCACAATAAAAGCAAATAATATTATGGGCACTTTTAGCACGTACAAAATTCGGACCTTGGTCATTTTTCTTAAAGACTTTTTGAAATGGTTTGTAACCAAGTCCTTGTTTTGAATGCTCACCTCTTTGTGCATCTAAAATTTTAGTAACCTTATCCGTGCTTAAATTAAAACGATGCACATCCTTTTTCAAATTATCAATATCATTAGTGAGCATTTGTTTTCGGTTTCAAGAGTTTGAATTTGAATAAGGGTAATAGCATGAACATGATCAAGAGTCTCATAAGATGTAAATAATTTATCCTTTTCTATTTTAAGCTCTTTATGCTCCTTCTTTAAACTCTTGTATTTAACAATCAATTTTTGAAATTCATTTTGCAACTCATCAAAATCACATTGCAATTCATCAACTAAGGAGGAGGTAGAGGAGTTAGAGCGCACCTCATTATTTTCATCGTCTATAGCCATAAGACCATGTTCGGTTTCACCTTCCTCGTCGGATGTCTCGAGTAGCTCATCCCAAGTTTTGACATCCGCATTTAGAGCCTTCTTTTTCGGAAAAGGCTTCTTTTTCTTTTGTTCCTCCTCATTGAGTTTTGGGCAATCGGCTATGAAGTGCCCGGGTTTTCCGCACTTAAAGCAAGCATTATCTCTTGGTTTTCTTGCTTTATTTTTATTCACAAATTTTGCAAATTTTCGAACAAGTGCGGCCGTCTCCTCCTCATCATCATCATTATCATAGTATGCATTATTAGAAGAGGAAGCAAGACCTTTAGGAATATTTTGCATACCCGATTGATTGATGGTTGGTTTGGTATTTTTCCTTTCCTTGAGATAGACTTCATAGATGAGGAGGTTCCCGATGAGCTCGTCAAACTTGAGTGTCTCAAGATTTTGTGCTTCCGTGATTGCCGTCACCTTTTCGGACCATGAGCCGGGAAGAGCATTCAATACCTTAGTCACTTTGTCTTCTTCGGAGATGACTTTACCGAGGGCCACAAGAGGATTGACAATGTTGTCAAGCCTTTCCACCATCTTGGAGATTCTTTCACCATCATACATGTTAAAGTTTTCAAAGTCTTTAACAAGCATGGTCTTTCTAGCTTGCTTGACCTTCTTTGTCCCTTCATATATAGTCTCCAATTTTTCCCAAACCTCATGTGCCGACCTTATGCCTCGTATGCGATTGTACTCGGTGGCGGTAAGTGAGCAATGCAAAATATTTAAGGCCTTACCGTTTAGAGAGAAAGCCTTCTTATCATTTTCATGGAACTCCTTGAAAGGTTTAGGAGCCGAGGTGCCATCCTCCATTTTTTTCGTTGGTTGATCAACTCCTTCAATAACCACATTCCATATGTCAAACCCGCACCCTTGTAGAAAGCACTCCATACGGTCTTTCCAAAATGCGTAGTTGTTGGCGTCGAACAATGGTGGCTTGTTGGTGGAGGCGCCGGTGGTGAGATAAGCGTCATTCGTAGCCATGGATCTTTCCTCTTTACTCGGAACGAGCTAGCCAAAGAGTTTGGCTTTGATACCACTTGTTAGTCCAAGTGGCTACGATAATCTAGAGGGGGTGAATAGATTATCCGGGTTTTCAGATTTTGCCCTCTTTTTCGAATAATCAAACAAAGATGAGAATGTAAATGCGGAAATTAAACAACACTCGTCGATTTAAAGAGGTTCAACCCACCTAGGGCCTAATCCTCTACCACCCCAAAGATATCAGGGATGGATTTCAAAAGGAAAAAAGATATTATTAATTTACCAAAAATTAATACAACACCTTGAGGATTACCACAACCCTCTTACACCACCTTGAGGATTACCACAATCCTCTTACAACACCTTTGAAGATTACCACAACCTTCAAACACCTATCACCTAGATCACCCAAGTGTATTCTTACCACAAGAATACTCACAAGGATGTCTTGTGTTGAATGATGACCAAAATCAAGATTACAACTCAATAATGATTGATACAATATGAGTACAAGTGTAATCAAGAATTGAAAGCCTAGACCTCAAATTTGTGCAAGTGAAAGTGCTAAGGCTAATACAACAAGATATATGAAAGTGTTTGCTTTGTTTGCTCTTTGCTTGTATGGAGTGTTATATCTTGTTGTTTGAATGAAGCCTCTATTTATAGGAGAGGTCTTGGCTTTGATTTCCGGACATTGGCTCCTCCTTGGGGAGTGATTTCTTTGCAAAAGAAACCATTTAAAATCATCAATAGAGTGTTAGAAATCAATCCCACAAAATAGGGAAAAGTCATTCGAAAATGCAACGGATAGTTTGCTGATAAACAGGGGGTTCGACCGGTCGCACAGAGATAAGATTGAAATGAAATTCTGCGAATTTTTACACAGGGGGACCGGTCGAAGGGGGGGTTCGACCGGCCGCCCTTGGTCTTGGTCTTGACCGGTTGGGGTTGATAGAAAATCAAAATAGAGAATCGCATTTGAGAGGGCACTCCCGGTGCACGGTCGCCCGGTGGTCGGCCGCCCTCACCGGCCGCCCACTGGTCGACCGGTCGCTCTCCCCATTTTCTCTTACGACCCATTTTCTGTTTCAAAACTCAACTCAGGTACGGGTTGCCCTATAGGGCGACCGGTCGAGCCTGAAACAAAAGTGTTGTCCAATTTTAAATCGAATATAAACTTCAAGAAATACTCCGAAAAATAGTAAAAACATTTTAGATCGATCGGAAGTGTTGGGACAACATTTAGGGACATTGTTTTGGTATAAAAACTCATTTGAACAAAATCATCAAAATCATGATAAAAACATTTATCTAACATGTCGGGCCTCCCCTGTGGGATCCCTTGCTCAAAGCCTCCCTGCTGGAAGCCTGGCTCAAAGGCCCTTTCTTGCCGATCATATTCCCTTACCTCAATTGCCAAGTCCTCCTCATCGGCTAACCCGGCTACTCTCCTCCTTTTCCGTGCGGCCATGACTTCCATGACTCTAGTATGCTCCTCAGAGTTCATGAGCCAATTAGTTTCATTGTCAATCACCCTTGTGAGCTACAGGTTAGGAAGAGGGAAGGCAGGTCCAACCTTTTGTTGGAAGCAGATGATGTTTTCTTCATCTGTTATTATTTTCATTTGGCGATGGGCGTTCATGTTTATACTCGGCTGCCCGCTATCGGCTCCATTCTGCGCATATCAACACTAAAATGTCGCGCAATGGGGGTTAGCATACCCCCAATTAGTATCGTCCCTGCGTCCTGCCTGGAAATATACACGGCATGTTCCACAAAGTGGGCTGCCATGTTGTAAGGGGTGTGGGTGAGCATACACCAAAGTAAGTATAGCTCCCGAGCTTGCATACCTCCGTTGTTGTATTGGGCATAGACGGAGTGCGCGGTGACCTTTAGGATGTAGTGGAAGACAGGGTTCTGGAGTGCGGAGGCCTTAGAAGAGCGCGCCTGATATAGCATTGGGCCAGTTTCCGGTGTCTGAACCAATAATCGCTAGAAATCATACTAGCTATAATTCGCTGTGGGTCGGAAAGAGGCATCAGACGGTGTCCCAAAAATCTCATTGAGTTGAGCGATAGTGACGTGCCTCCACACGTTGCCCAATCCAAAACGGATTGCCTGGGGCTCATTGTTTGCTCGCGTCTCAGTAACATCCAAGGTGCTCAGGAACTCGAGCGCTAGCGCCTTAAACGTTGGCCACCGCCCTTGCATGAAGGCGGTCCACCCCACTCGTTCGAACATCTGCCAAACCTCCTCATGTATCCCAAGAGCTTGGGTATAATCATCATCGGCATATCTTGTTAATCAATCTGTTCCAGCGCTCTAAGTGATCAGCGTCAGTCAAAAGCAATCCATAAGCCTCGGGGCTATCTGGATTGACCTCCCGCCGCAGAGCAGTGGCCCCCCTTTGGCGTCCACCCCGACTTTGTTGGTTTCTTTGGTCAGCTATTTATTCGAGTTAGTACCTGGCAAAACAATCGTGAGAATACGTATGTGCCAAGTATAACAAGAAATCGATAAATTTCATACAACAAATCAAAAAAAAATGGCACAGTGACTCATCCCTACAATTTTAATCAACAATTAAGCTCCCAAGCCCAAATAACAATGTAATCGCAGAGAATCCTGGTCACTAAACACCCCAATAATCAAGTTCATGTACAATTCATCATACAATCCACCACAAATATCCTAATTCAACAACCCACAAGGTGTTCCATAAAATGCCCAATAGAAAAATCAAGCTAAATCATGGCAAATTCATCAAAACATGCACCATATACGAACTCTAATCTATAATCTACAAGAAATTTGAAACAAAACGTGAAGTTCATACCTTAAATCTCGGAAATTAGGAAAGATGCGAAAATTGAACACTATGTGCTCCTTCTACTCAAATCCTCCTTCAAAGCAAGTTTAAGTGTGTAATTCTTGTGTGAGTAGTGTGGGAAGTAAATTTGTAGTGGGATTCCAAGTGAAATTTGCAAAAATTTAAGAGGGCTTCGAGTGGATGTTCTTGAGCGCGAGGGAGAGTGAGAAATTTGTGAAGAAAAATAGACCCTTGCGCGACTTATCTCTGTCTCAGCCGACACACGAACGGGCTGCCCGTGCTGGGTGTTGAGACTTCAGAACAAAAACCTGGGAACCGCACGGGCCGTACGGGGTGCCGAAATTTCAATCCCAATTCTTGGTGCCCACACGGGCCGTGCACATGGCGCACGCCCTGCCCGTGTTGGGTACTGCACTTCACCTCCGATTTTGTTTTTGTTATTGTACCCAAGCAAGAAAATTTTAACCTATGAAAGCATAGAAATCCTAACTTAGAAAAGGGAAAACAAAACAAGGGAAGAAATAAAACAGCAAACCGTTGGGTTGCCTCCCAACAAGCGCTAAATTTAATGTCTATAGCTTGATGCCTGTTTACTCAATTACGGCTCTAGCAAAGTGATGCGTGTCACCTCCTCCTTTTGGTCTCTATGAAGGTAGTGCTTGATCCTCTAGCCTTTCACCATAAATGTCTCCCTATCCCGGGTCTTACATTTTCTTACAAAATTCACTATTTACGTACACATTTCTAAGGGAGAATTTTTTTATACACTTTTTTAACAACTAAAACTCTTTTTACACACACTTTTGAAAAAACTCTTTTTTACACTTTTTTAACCCCACCCCACGTAACTCAACCACACTTTAGTTTGGTCTACCCTTTTTTTTGAATTACTTGATTTTCCCCCCATTTTCAAAAATAAAATCACTCCAGCCTTACCCACCCACCCTTCCCAGCCATCCAACCCTTCCCCTACCCACCCAAATTGCAGCCTGCCCAACCCTCCCGTCATGCACCCAAATTGCCGCACAAATTTCCCCGAAAGATGCCGCTGCCTCGTCATCTACCCAAATCGTTGGCCAACAACGCCCCACCAGCACTGAAGAATAACACCCTCACCCTCCATCTTTCTTCACATGAACAACAACGCCCCTCCACCACTGAATCAATCGAGAAATGAAGAGTTGGTGCCACAACCAACGGAGGTTCACATGAACAATGATGTCACACCACCACTGGATCGACCGAAAAATACAGAATTGGTGCCAGAACCGGGGGAGTAGCTGGAAATAGTGACCCTTTGCCTCAAGAACAAGTGAGTCAAACTAAGTTATTTTTTTCAGATTTTGGTGTTTTAAGTTTGTTTTGATGGATTTATTGGTTGAAATTGAGGTTATGTGTTGGAATTTAGGGATTTTAGTTTCGATTTTGTATGTAGAAGTTGGAGATTAATTACATATTTAGGGTTTATGGACTTCACGGTATGGACATTGTAGTATGTTGTTGAAGATCAATTCACGATATAAGTTCACAGTTTAGGTTAACAAAGATATATATTATATATGTTGTTCCGCAGTTTAATCCATTATACCATGATAATAGTGTGAATTCCTAATACCATGAAGTCATGCAATACTGTGAAGTCATATAATACCGTGTAGATCCAACTAGATTATTTCAGCCAGGGGGCATGATAGACAAGTATATTTGATTTTCATGATGTTTCACAATTATTCTTGTCAGACATTTTGTAATGTAGTTCTTGTTCTTTAGAGAGAACTTCAAAAAGGCCCTCAAGGTTTGGGCTAATTACAACAAAACCAAGAGATTTTTGTAAATTACAAAAAATATCCCTTAAGGTTTGCTGAGAACTTCACGATTTTGGAATAAAGAAGAAGCATTTTGTGTGGGGAAAAGGGGAATAGGTGGTCTGACTGTGGGTGTGTATCTTGTGTTTCTTGGATGAGCAATGAAAGTGATTTTAGCTTCATGTTGTTGTCAAAGAATAAGAAAGAGGTATGAAGATTTTGCTAGAATTTTTTTTACTGAATTTTAAATAATATTTATGACAAAGGCATGTATTTTTTTAGAAACATTACCTCAAGTATCTTAATTAAATTTGTGATGAAATGGGAACTTTTTTATATAAGTTTTGAGAGTGAATAATTAATGCCCATTAATAATTATTGCAGAGTTATGCATGTAGCTATGGTAGTTTGTAATTTTACAAATTAGTTTGACGAGGACGAGTTACTGAAGTTATAAAGCACATAAGAAAATCAGTTCAAACGACAGGAAAAACAAACACAGCAAAAAAGAATTTTGAGTGGATGAAACAATTTTTGTGTGTTTAGATTTAGAGACTAATGAAGCGTTTGCAAACTTTAAAAAAAGTGATTTTCATCTTCCAAGTGGAAAATATAACTGTTTTTTATACCTACAAGCTGAGAATCACTTTTTCTTAGAGTTTGTAAACACTCCCTAAGAAAAAGGAATAGAATCTTGATTACATGTACAAACTTCTGAGTTTCACCATCAAATGATAGTCATGATGTTTTTTTTAAATATAGTTATGTTGGCCATTTACCAGCCTTTTGACAATCAAATGAGAAGAAGCTAGTATAAAATAAAGATTAGTTGATACTAATAATATACCTTGATGTCTAACCAGACAAACACGGAAAGTGTTAAATCTATAGTATACCGAGTAGTTGTTTGGATTAATATACGTGAAGTCGTACTAATTAGCATATCGTGAAGTCAAATTGACTAACACACTTGAAGTCATACTTATCTTATATTGAGTTGTTTTCAATCTTTTAACTTTAAAACAATAAGTATTATAGTTTAGAATTAATGTAAAAATTATTTCATTATTATTCATATAATATTGGTTATTAATAATATGAATTATAATTTGTGGCTTGCAAATTGATTGGTCTTGGAAAAGACAAAGTTTTCAAGGGAAGAAAGCAGTGCCAAATTTGTATGTTCGACTGAAGGTGTTAGATGAAATCAAAATACAATTGACTGACCCTCAGTGCCCTGAAATGTATAATCAGTTTGCCCTGAAATGTATAATCCAACCGTTTTTGTCTTGACTATATGATAGAGGGAGAGCCTTTATTTGACAAGCTCGGAAAACTATTTAAGAAACCGGAGGCGAAACACAAGGCTCAAGTAACTTTCTCGGCTCATCCTCTTCGCTACTTGCCACCACGCCCCAGGTTTGGAGCGAATGTTGAGCAAGGAAGTTCTTCTTCACACCATGATTGACCGTGAAGTGTTATGGTTATTTGCGCACTCTTCTTTCTAATGACGTTTCTTGTTCCAACATTTAAATTTGTGTTTTCCACTTTTTGTTTAATTATGTAATCCAATTTCGTGAATGGTTCTGGTTGTTATGTGTTAGATAAATGTTTTTATCATAATTTTGATGATTTTGTTTAAACGGGTTTTTATACCAAAACAATGTTTATAAATGTTGTCCAAATACTACCAATTGATTTAAAATGTTTTTACTAATTTTTTGGAGTATTTCTTGAAGTTTATTTTTGACAAAAATTGGACAACACTGCAATTTGGAGGTCGACCGGTCGAGCAAATGGTCGACCCGTATCTGAAAGCACGAAAAATAAAACAGAAAGCAATTCTGTGCAAAAAAGAGGGAGGGCGACCGGTCCAAGGTAGGGCCGACCAGTCGGACCCTAGGGCGACCGATCGGACCCCCATGTGACCGGTCGGACCCCCCTGCAACCTGTGTCTGGATCGCACTAATTTTATTCAATGTTCGAAATTTTCTATAGAGCGACCGGTCGCGCTGTGTAATCTTTTGACAGCAAAATTTACACCGTTGGACATCCTTATCAGTAGATTTGCTTTTCATTTTTGTATATTATTTCTACATCTTGTGATCTTCTTTTTGTAGACAAAAGTGAAGAAGGAGGAGCCTATGTTTGTGAAGACTCTCCTATAAATAGAAGATGATTTTGAAGACACAAGACAATAACAACACAAGCAAATACACAACAAGAAATCGGCAAATTTCTAAGATTTCATATTCAACACTCTTGTTGTATTTATAACCTAATCATTTCACTTTCACATCTTGAGGTCTAGGCTTGATTCTTGATTACACTTGCACTCAAAATTGTATTATTCATTATCGAGTTGTAATCTTGAATTTTTGGGTTCATCATTCAACACAAGATATCCTTGTGAGTGTTCTTGTGGTAAGAACACACTTGGGTGATCTAGGTGTTAGGTGCAAGAAGATTGTGGTAATCTTCTTATTGAAGAGTTTGGTGCTCTTTGAGGTGTTGAAGAATTTGGTATTCTTCAAGGTTGAAGATTGTGGTAATCTTCTTATTGAAGAGTTTGATGCTCTTTGAGGTGTTAAAAAATTTGGTATTCTTCAAGGTTGAAGATTGTGGTAATCTTCACAAGGTGCCGTAGAAGATTGTGGTAATCTTCAAGGGAGATTGGGGTAATCTCCAAAGAGGTGTTGTAAGGTGATGTTGTATTAATTGTGGTAATTAATAAAATCCTTTTTCTTTTTGAAATCCATCCCGGAGATACTGGGGTGGTAGAGGACTAGACCCTAGGTGGGTTGAACCTCTATAAATCGAGCATGTTGTTTAATTTCTACACCTTTATTCTTGTCTTTGATTGATCATTCGAAAAAAGGGCTAATTGCGAAAAATCGGCATAATCTATTCACTCCCTTCTAGATTATCGTAGCCACTTAGACTAACAAGTGGTATCAGAACCAAACTCTTTGGCTAGCTCATTCCGAGTAAAGAGGAAAGATCCATGGCTACGAACGAGAGCTATCTACCAACCGGCGCATCATTCAATAGACCGCCCATTTTTTACTCCAACAATTATTCTTTTTGGAAAGATAGAATGGAATGCTTCATATAAGGTTGCGGGTTTGATATTTGAGACACGGTTATAAACGGAGTATCCATCCCGATGAAGAAAAAGGAAGACGGCACCCATATTCCCAAAGCCCTCAAAGTATGATGATGATGAAGACAAGAAAATATTCTCATTAAACAGTAAAGCTCTTAATATTCTTCATTGTTCTCTTACCGCTACGGAATATAATCGTATTAGAGGTATACGATCCGCTCATGAAGTTTGGGAAAATTTAGAAACTATCTATGAAGGCACCAAGAAAGTTAAACAAGCTAGAAAAACAATGTTTGTTAAAGATTTTGAAAATTTCATAATGCTCGAGGGTGAAGGGATTTCAAAAATGGTTGAAAGGCTCGATAACATTGTAAATTCTTTGTGGGCACTCGGAAAAGTCATTTCGGAAGAAGACAAAGTTACCAAAGTTTTAAATGTTCTTCCTGGCTCTTGGTCCGAAAAGGTGACGACTATCATGGAAGCTCAAAATTTAGAAACTCTAAATTTTGATGAGCTTATTGGAAATCTTATCATCTATGAAGCATATGCAAATGAAAGGAGTAATTCAAAAGCATCCACCTCTCAACCGGATTTTATAACAACTTGGGATGAGCTTCTTACAACTTCCGATGATGAAGAACGAACAATGTCTAATGGGATTCGAAGAAGAAAATGAGGTACGCTCTAATCCCTCTACTTCTTTTAGCAATGAATTGCATAATGATTATGATGAATTACAAAATGATTTTGATGAGCTTCAAAATGAATTCCAAAGCTTACTCTTTAAATACAAAAATTTGAAAAAGGAATTCAACACCATGACAAATGAAAAAGGATAGTTTACATGGTTCTTATGAATCTATTACTAGTGCTCATAATGTTATACTTGATAATGTTAGAATTCTTGAAGAAGAAAATAGTACTCTAGTTAAGGATATTGATTGCATGAAAAAGGATATGTTGAAGTTTAACTTGAATACCGATAAAATGACCAAAATTCTTGATGTTCAACGTTGTGATCATTTGAAACTAGGACTTGGGTATAAGCCTAATGTTATTAGTATTAAGAAAAAGAACCAAGTCTCCATGCATGTTGGTCATTATGCTTCTAGAACTATTACTTGCTTCTATTGTGGTAAAATTGGTCACACGACTAATACTTATCGGGTTAAAAATAGTTCTAATTATTATTGGAGACCTAAAAGTCTCAATGTTAATCCCAAAGGACCCAAACACTTGAGGGCACCACAAGAAAATTTTATGTTAGGTATTCGGCGCAATGAAAATCAAAGGAGTTTTAAATTGTCATATAGACAACAAACGATCGCGCCATATGATCGAATGAAGAGATATTATCAACAAAATTATTTTTCAAGAAGAAGGTATAATCAACAATGGGATAGATACAACCCTTGGCAATGGCAAAATTGGTAACTCTTATCCTCTTCTTGTAGTATGAATTTCATATTGTGTATTTAATTTTTGTATTGATTGTCAAAATTCTTTATAAAAATATTTCTTAAAAATGAGGTCTCAATTTTATACTCTCGGATTTTCAAATTTCAAAAGAGACCTTATATGGATGTTCAATAAGCACTTGTTTTATCAAACTTTTGTTGATTCCTTAAATAGCATAGTTTGTGCTACTTGTTCAACTTCTATGTTGTTCGATATTGTGTATATTATTCGATATCACTATGCTCTTGTGCAAGATATTTTGTCAAGTTTTTGCAGGAAATATTTTGGTATTAAGGAACAAATGATCGTAGACTCATCCATTGCCATCTACGTCATAAAGTGTCAAGATTGCGAAAGGCATATTGGTTGACAAATAATTTCGAGGTATGTTTATCAACTTTCATTATTCTTATAGACTCGAAATTCTTCATGCCTTATGCCTATATGCTCGATTTCAAAATTATCCCAACGAATCTCATTAAAGTGTCGTTAAAAGAAATTTTTAAATATTTGAAAGGCACTTCCTCTTAGGGCTTGTTTTATCCAAAATTTTAAAACGCTAAATATTTTTCGGGATAACAAGTCCGGTGAATATAATTTTTCAAAATTCAGTTCTTCATAATCGAACTAAACATATTGAGATTCGATATCTTTTTAAGGGACTGTGTCTCTTAACGGCAAATTGAGACGTGTTTAATTCTGTCTCAATGATAACTCGTGGACATTCATTTTTAACCATTAACCGCCGAGTCTTTTACCTCATTTCGAGCTTCTTTAGGCATAATATATATTGAATGAGGTCTATGTTTGCAATTTGCATGTTTTTAAAACTTAGGGGTGAAAAATTGGATTTTTGGTGCAAAATTCGGACAGAAACAGGATTGGTGTTCAGGCACCGGTCAACAGAGAGGTCGACCGATCGACCAGTTGCAGGCACCGATCGCCCTACCCGTCAACCGGTCGCCCTAGGTGATTTCACGGATAAAATTGTTTTTGTCCTTCATTTCGTCATTTTGGCTATTTTCTTCCAAAATCGAACCCCTTCACATTTTTCACTCAAAAATCACTCAAAATGATTTTCTTCTTATAAAATCTATATTTTTGAGTTTATGTAACTTCTATTTCATCCATATCATCCGACTTCTCCGATCAATTGGTAAGAATTTCTCCTTTTAATCTCAATTGGGTTGAACCCTTGAGAATGTGCTTGTATCTTGCTATTTTGATGAAATTCTTGTATTAGTATAATGTACATGATGGTTGTTGATGGATGAATGTTGTTATATTGAAATTGGTGATGAAATTATTTGGCTTAAATGAATTACAAAGGCGTTATATATCTCTTGTTTTATTCGACGCACGCCAAGTGTTCGACAAAATATTTCTATGAAAAACTCATCACCTACATCATTCTCTTGATTTGAATAGTCGTATAAGTTTATAGAGATCAAGTTTTATCAATCAAATGAGCTTTTGCAAATCAAATGAGCAATTTTCCCTTTTTATTTGGAATTTAAGCTTAAATTTTCAAAACGCTCGATAAATCGATTAAGTTGCGCACTTTGATATAATTTTATGATGTTTTTATCGTGCTAACATTCTTTTTGATGATTCCAAATGGGAGAAACAGGATAAATGCTCATACGCTCAAAGAAGCAAAAATAAGCTCGCAAGAAAAGCTATAAGCTAGGGCTCTTAAAAGCCAAAAACTGTGAATGATACTTAGTCCATTTGATGTATTATGGACTTTTATGCTTGACTAATGATGTCTTTGTGACAGGGGGAGCTTCTAAGCTCATGAAATTCAAGCTTATTTTGTAAAAGCTAAGCTTTTAGCTTTTTAGTTGATGTGCATTATTGATAGGGGGAGCTTGTGCAAAAATATTTTTGAAATATATTTGCTCCTATCCTGACTTATGACAAATGTTGCTTGTTATGGATTGATGTTTTAGATAGGAAAATGTGTTTTGTTTTTCAAATCGATCTCCTAATATTGTTTTGGTTTGTAATCATCAAAAATGAAGAGATTGTTAGATAAATGTTTTTATCAAGATTTTGATGATTTTGTTTAAACGAGTTTTTATCGAAACAATATTTATAAATGTTGTCCAAATACTCCCAATTGATTTAAAATATTTTTACTAATTTTTTGGAGTATTTCTTGAAGTTTATTTTTGACAAAAATCGGACAACACTTCAATTTGGAGGTCGATCGGTCGAGCAAATGGTCGACCGTATCTCGAAAGCATGAAAAATGAAACAGAAATCAGTGCGGTGGAAAAAGAGGAGGCGACCGGTCAAGGTAAAGGCCGACCTGGTCGGAACCCTCGTGACCGGTCGGACCCAACCTCGTATCCGGATCGCACTAATTTCATTCAACGTTCGAAATTTACTATAGAAGCGACGGTGTGGTTGTGTGTAATCTTTTTGACAAAATTTGTACGGTTGGCTTATCACAGATTTGCTTTTCATTTTTGTACATTATTTCTACATCTTGTGATCTTCTTTTTGTAGACAAAAGTGAAGAAGGAGGAGCTGTGTTTGTGAAGACTCTCCTACAAATAGAAGATGATTTTGAAGACACAAGACAAGAACAACACAAGCAAATACACAACAAGAAATCGCAAATTTCTAAGCTTTCATATTCAACACTCTTGTTGTATTTATAGTCTAAGCATTTCACTTTCACATCTTGAGGTCTAGGTTTGATTCTTGATTACACTTGCACTCAAAATTGTATTATTCATTATCGAGTTGTAATCTTGAATTTTGGGTTCATCATTCAACACAAGATATCCTTGTGAGTGTTCTTGTGGTAAGAACACACTTGGGTGATCTAGGTATTAGGTGCAAGAAGATTGTGGTAATCTTCTTATTGAAGAGTTTGGTGCTCTTTGAGGTGTTGAAGAATTTGGTATTCTTCAAGGTTGAAGATTGTGGTAATCTTCACAATGTGCCGTAGAAGATTGTGGTAATCTTCAAGGGAGATTGAGGTAATCTCCAAAGAGGTGTTGTAAGGTGATGTTGTTTAATTGTGGTAATTAATAAAATCCTTTTTCTTTTTGAAATCCATCCCAGGAATCTTGGGGTGGTAGAGTACTAGACCCTAGGTGGGTTGAACCTCTATAAATCGAGGCGTGTTGTTTAATTTCTGCACCTTTATTCTTATCTTTGATTGATTATAAGAAAAAAAAGGGCTAATTGCGAAAAATCGGCATAATCTATTCACCCCCCTCTAGATTATCGTAGCCATTTGGACTAACATTATGTTTATTTTGAATTCCAATCAAATTGTCAGCAAAAATATCGTGAAGTATTAAATTGATACCTTATTGTGAAACCTAATTTTATCAGGAACAAAATCGAGGTATTTAATTTTATGTGGTGGAAAACTTATAAACAAGAAAGAATTATGAAGCCATATTAATTTGTGTAATTGATTGTCTGGAGACATTGAACTATTTTCGGATCTCGGTATAAGTTTACGGTACATATACATATTCACAGTATATTATACGGGGAAGTCCTACTAATTTTTTATCTTTGGGAAGTCGTACTAATAATCTGTCGTGAAGCCATATTAATTTGTATATCGGGAAGTCAATCTCGGAAATCATACTAATATGCACACCATGAAGTTATATTAATTGAAATATCATGAAGTATGCCCAGACAGGTACCAGACAATGATAATTCTTACTGAAGTCTAACCAGACAGAATGAAAACTCAACCCAAAATTCATGAAAAACAATTATGTAATGAAAACAACCCAAAATTAATGAAAAATACAATCCAAGCATATATAGTACAAAATGAAAATACAAAATAAGAAATTTTAGTACGAAATGAAAATACCCACTAAGTCATACTAATTGGAAATACCTAATTATTTTCCAACCCGTCAACACCCTCCCTACTCGGACATCTTCGTCGAGTATGATCTGAACCTCGACATATACCACATTTTTTAAGGTGTACGATTTCTACCAGTTTGCTCATTCGTGGATGACTCGTCTGAGGCAGATGCACTAGTGATTAAGTATTTTGTGCACCTAATGCGATTGTGTGAAGTCGACCTACACCTCGAATGGGCCCGAAGCATAGCGATTTCCGGCGTAGTCATTCGGCTCGTCATGGATTTTTAGGAGGGTCACATAACAATGATCTAACCTCATTAGGCACAACCCATTCTTCGGGATCGGGGATTGGCATGACTATACTAGACCACAATTTGCGTAATGTATTCGTCTTGTAACATTCATCGACATATGAGTATACATTGTGATTCACTTTCCTATGATAATCCACAATAAAAATAAAATGATTTATATGGTAGTAACAGAACATTTAAAGAGGACAAATATCAAAAAATAAAAACTAACTTAATAGTATTTGCTCTATGAGAACAAGGAATCAACATATGTTCGAACCGCCGACAAGCGCAAGTCTTTGCGCTAAGGTCAACAATATATGTTTTGGTTCCATCTTTCACTTTCAACCTCACATTGTTTTTCGACTACCGTTCGAATTCATACCAATCAATCCACCCCACTCACTAAGCCATTTGCAAAATTGTTGGAAAAAATCATATTAAAGTTCGGTCTCCTCATAATCTTTGTCATCACTTTCAATATCAGTACCATCTTCTTCAACAACATCTTCACAATCTTTAACGTCACCGCCAGTAGTGTTACCATTATCACTCAAATCATCATTTCTGTCGCCGTTCAAACTCCAGTCAACATAATTTTCATTCGAATTTTATATATCTTTTAATGGGTTTTCCTCAACGGGATTCTGCTCGGCAAGATTTGGATCCGAACATTTTTGAAAATCTGTCACAATATTGTCTTGTGCATAATTACCAAATCCAAACGGAGAAATTTGTGAAAATCCACCGCCTTGTATATAAGTAGGAACCACATAATTTTCCCTAATCTGAGAGTTAATTAATTCAACGAACCCTCCAGAATTATTATTAATATATATCCTCCAATTTGAGCTATCTGGGTGTTACCAGATCCGAAATTCATCTCCTTAATAGTAACAAACACAATAGACATGTCAACAGAGACTAAAAGACATCTCACGTCATGGTCATTTCTAATTTTCTTACGATGAACGCCTTTTCCATCAATATTAACAAGATAATGGATAATAATATAACCCCTGTATCTAAATCGGCCTTCATGCTATCATGCACAGTCTCCATAAGGCCCGAAAAATAATTATCCCCATCATGAATAGCTATTATCTCGTCTTCTTCGCCAAAATATTCGATTCCTTGCCAATGTCCACCATATCGACCGAACTACCAAATTAAGCCAATTCATTTGCAACACAAACAAAAAATAACGATCGTCTAGATAATAGACATGTCTTTAAAAATGTCCACGTAATTTCTACTTATCACAATTTGTATAAATTCACGGTACATATGAGTTCATAATATTATACTTAATCAAATCACGGTATATATGAGTCCATGATATAAATTCACGGTACATATGGGTTCACAATATTAGTCTCATTCACTTAACGGAATATATGGCTTCACGGTAGTCTATAATTTCATGGTTTAATATATGATAACCATGAATATAATTAAACCGTGAACTTATTCATAACGTGAACCTATGCATACAACTAATTTATACTGTGAACTTGATCATATAACTGTGAAATTACAAATATTGTGAACTTATGCAAAAATATCCACCAGCGTCAAACTAACCGTGAACCATATACCATATCGTGATGTTATATTTCAAAGTCATATAGTGAGCATTTTCATATGATAATTACCAAAAATCATAAAAAACGATAATAAACTCGAACACTTACACAAAAGAAGAATATTACAAAGTTTATTACGAAATTAATATAAACATATAATGTCTAAAACTTTGAAGTACGATCATACAAGTCCAAATATAAGTATATAACATATATACCTTTCAATTTCTAGGCATAAGCAGTGTATGTGAGGAGTTGTGAGGAGGAACAAAGAAAGAAATGATATGAAAATGTGAGAGTTAACCACCAAATGTGAATATGCCACTTGAATATTGTTGGCTGGACAATAAATTCTCACATAATGAGAGTAGTTGTGGACAATAAATTCTCCCAATGCAATTTTGAAGGCAGCGAGCAGATGTGTATTCTGTCAATTTTTTTTAGATGTGTATTGTGTGTTGAAGAGGGAGGATTGGGTTAACCATGAGGTTGGGTTAAAATAAGGGTAAAACTGTAAAACACACAATTTTTGTGTAGAAAAGAGTTTGTTACGAAAAAGTGATAAAAAGAGTTTTTTTATATCCCATTTGTGTAATTTGAGCAATTATCACCATTTCTAATCACGAAATCCTATTTAACAATTATTTTACTATTTCATTGTCAAATTAACTTTTGTTCTGGTTAGATCTTCATCTAGGGGTGACAAATCGTGTTATCGTGTCGTGTTTTGTGTCGACACGATAACGACACGACACGATAAGGACACACACGAACACGACACAATAAAGATCTACTCCGATACGAACACGAACACGAACACGAAAATTTTCGTGTCGACACGACACGACACGATAAGCCAAAAACAAAAAGAAAATGATTTATATGTTAATACACGATAACAAATTACACGATATTACACGGTATAAGACGACAATACACGATACAAACATACAAAATATCAGGTTACCGTGTCACTAACAGGTAAAATTGTCATTATCGTGTTCGTGTCGTGTCATTATCGTGTTACTAACAGGTAAATGTATCATTATCGTGTCCTTATCGTGTTCGTGTCGTTATTGTGTAAACACGTAAAAACACGAACACGACACGAAATTTTCATATCCTTATCGTGTTGACACGATAAGAACACGAACACGATAATACTAAACACTAACCCGCTATTTTCATATCGTTTTCGTGTTGTGTCAAAAATTGTCACCCCTATCTTCATCTATATAATATAGACTTATAGAGCCACACTCTCACAGTTCATATTCTTATTTCATTGATCTTGGCAGAAAAATAAATTTCAAAATGAAAGAATATTCGTCGTCCCACCCCAACACAACACGACGCCAAACTCGATGTACGACAGATTGCTCCTGAAAATGAATGCAGCTGCGGCCATTAAAATGCTATCCACTCCCTCACTCCAACTTCACAATTCCTCATTTTCCCGTCTATATTCTACTTCCTTCTCTCCCAAAATTCTATCTTACCCCTCGTTTTCCTATACAAATCTCGAAAATCACTGCATTTTAAGCAATAAAGGAATAGTTAGCTCTAGTTCCAGGACGACGCCGATCCGTTCAATTTTATCTGAAACGACCGCGATGTCGAGGTCTGAGTTCAAGCCCGAGGAAGCTAGAGTCCCTCCTGCTATTCCGCCGCCTACCCCTCCTATCACTAAGGCAAGTTCTTTTGAAATTATTTAATGTTTCACATCTTATAAGCACGGAGTTTATATTATAGTTTGTTTAATTGTCTGAAATTTTATTAACTATGTGGTTTACGTGAAATGAAGAGGATTTCCGCACATGGGTTGTTATCATTTGGGATATGTGCATTTTATCCTTTTATGGTTTTTGAAAGCTAGGGCATTTGTTTAGTTTTTTGTTTTTCCTTTTTCTTTGCCTTGTTACTCATTACGTATGATCATTTTTTTGCATCATATTTCAGTTCAAAATCGCACTTTGCCAGTTATCGGTGACTGTTGATAAGGAAAACAACATTGCTCATGCTCGCCAAGTAATTAAGGACGCTGCAGGAAAGGGTGCTCAATTGATTCTTCTTCCTGTAAGTAGGTTCATGTAAATTTTACTTCTCATTATTTAGTTATCTTTTTCGTACTTTTCTTCTTTACACTTCTTTGGTTGTGATAGTTTATTTGAGGTTCCAATATTATTTCGAAATTCCATAATAAAACTGTCAGATGGTAATCCATTCTTTAGCTTGTTGTGTAACTTCAAAAGATTACATTTCCTATAAATAAATTTTAGGGATTATTAACATTTTCTAAGAATACTTGAAAACTTGGAATACTCATTTAAGTACTTGTGCCGTTCATTGTTTTCGTACAAATCTCAATGTAAAATACTAAATTTATTTGGCATTCTTTCCCTTTGACGGCAGGAAGTATGGAACAGTCCATATTCAAATGATAGCTTTCCAGTATACGCAGAGGATATTGATGCTGGCGGTGATGCATCTCCTTCAACTGCAATGTTATCTGAACTTTCTCGTAGTCTACAAATCACAATAGTTGGTGGGTCCATACCCGAACGAAGTGGCGATAGGTTGTATAATACCTGTTGTGTCTTTGGTACAGATGGAAAGCTTATGGCTAAGCATAGGAAGGTATATGGCCTTTTTTTTCTGAAGAAAAACCAAAAAAATACATGATCTAGCGTTCGAGGTTGGAGTGATTTACCGACGTATAGGAATCTTTCAACTTCTCATTCAACTTCTTGGAAAGGCTTCTGTGGTCACTGGTGATTCAGACTTCTTCTTTTGTTTACAGATTCATCTCTTCGACATTGATATACCTGGCAAGATGACCTTTGTAGAATCAAAGACTCTCACAGCGGGGGAGGCCCCCACCGTCGTGGACACAGGTTTTATGTGCTTTCTCTCTATCTGATAATTAAAGATCTTCATACCATTTGGGAATCCAATGTCGGCTTGAGTTATGTATTTATTCTTGAGGGGAAGGATAATATGCTAAATGCCAATTGATTGAGAAATACTATTGTGGAAAATTACAACATAATGCTCTTTAGGCATTGCTAATTTGTTTGACTTGAGGAACTTTGCAGCTTTATTTGAAGTTATGGGCCGTCATATTTAATGGATTTTAAATTGAATCTTTTGAAGCTCAAAGTCCTTTAGTCTCATATTGGGTGGCTTTCCTTTCTGCAATGTGCCAATACATTGTCCACTTCCCGTAATCCAACTCATCTCCAGAACGGTTGTTTCAAATTTAATGTCGCATCAATGATGTATTTCTTATCATTGTGAATATCTAATGTTTTCTGTACCTAATTCCTTTAACCTACTTTTAAAAGGTAGTCATGGCTCATGAAGTCCCGCGTCACTATATATAATCAAATGCTTTGAGTTGGCCTACATCTCATTCCATGTCAAATTTTTCAATTGAGATGGAGGGGTAATTACTCTTATCATATGATGTTTTGCCGAGTTCAGTAATTTTATTTTATTTTTATGTGTACTGCCATCAATATGGAGGACAAGAACCATATAAGCTCTTCTATATTCACATTAACAGTTGTTACTTTGACTGCCTGAGGTTGACTAAATTTATCAAATATGTGTGTGCATTACTAAGAGTTTTAATATTGCGTGGTTTAACTTCTCTGTATATGATAAATCTAACCAGAGTCTCTTTTATGTAGACGTTGGCTGTATTGGTATAGGTATATGCTATGACATCCGATTCCAAGAACTAGCAGCTATATATGCAGCCAGAGGTACTGTTCCTTTTGATCTAATTCACTCTGGTTATTACATTTGTTTTTCTCCTTTTAAGTTTTTCAATTGATTCTATTGGCTGTTCATTTGACAAATTATTTGTGAATATCAACATGGTTTTTGGTTATAATGGGAACCAAAAGGGTTCTAATTCTGCCGGATTGCATTGCTGAGAGTTGATTTTATGGGACTAAAAAATTTGAAATTATGAGCGTTTGGGGTACTGAATATTTATCAAATAGGGATCATCAGTGTTGCCTCCAATTGTTCCACTTGATATTTGATAGCCTTCTTAATGATTCCTTGATATTTTGAGACCTCCTGAAGATTAGTGATGTTGATAAGTTGAAAGTGGAGGCAGATGTGGTGTCTGCTGATTTATATCATAATTATAGTTCTGCTCAAGAAAAAATAATTTACAATAAGAGCTTGGATTTTTATAATGCATACTCTTTAACCTGTATGGAAGTAACATACTTTCTAGAGTTTTCATGTAGGTATGTGCATTCCATACAGCACCAGACACACTCAAACATTTGGAATGAACAGGATTGGAAATCCTGGAAGGCTGGAACTTGATCTTTTGCATGATGTTTCTTAGAGGGTGGTGTGTTCTGCAACAGCCAGGATTGTGCTTTTGTTCTTCACGTGACAATAGTTCCATAGGATTATACTTAGTTCCATCCCACATTCCTGGATTCACACACCATATTATTTACATGAAAACGTCTTTTATACATTATATTTCTTGCATACCAATATATAGATGAAGGAAGCTTAGAGGAAAAAAGTGCAGAACTAGCATATATGGATATCGATATAAGGTTTTGCGAAAAAAAATCAGGATGAGATCATTATAGAGATATAGAACCTGAACTTCCTTTATATTTTAAGTTGGCAAAGACTTGTATGAGACGGTCTCACAGATATATTCCATGAGACGGATCCTACATGTATGTATGATTCCAACCCAAAACCAAACCCATAAAAGAAACCCATGATTTTTGTATTTTGTAGGATCCGTCTCATGAAATTAAATCCATGAGACGGTCTCATATAAGACCACCTCTTTTTTATATCAACCCATTATGTACCATAACAAAAAGTACTGGTTTGCTCAAGGATCTTGCGTCATCCTGTTAAGTAACTAGTCCCATAGATTTATATGTCCGTTGTATATCAATCTCATTTCTATGCATAATGCATAATTCTGTCTCAAAACATTTTTCTTTTATACCTATATATGTTTTGTCAGATTGTAATTCACTATGAATATATGAAGCAACAAATGGAAAAAAATGGAAGAATAAATAAACAAAATATGAATGGTACAATAAATTGTTTGAAAATGTGGAATAAAGCTCATTATGCTGAGGGCAAGAGTTTCCTGCAAAACTTGTTATCCCACTGCAAAAGAAAATCTCTAACCATAAGCATCCATTATCTTTTGACGTTACTTAACTTTCTCCAGGATGAATTAAGCTTTTATTGTTTATATACCTGGTAATTGCAGCATGATTATCCATTATAGAGAAGCCAAGGGGTTTTCTTTCATTATCCTCAAGTACACTTAAGCTTGACATAACTCAAATGTTCCATTCTTCTGGCACCATGCTTATGTAATTCTCTGTTGAAGAATAAACTCTTGTTCTCTCTAATATCAACTTCTCCGTAGTTGTCTTGAAATTAACCACCTCTGGTTTTTATAACTTTACGAAAGAATCTTTCTGTAGAATTTGCTTTTACCCTTTTTTTCTGGTTCTATTTGCTAAGAGTTGTCTCCATCCAAAAATACATTGCAATGTGTATATATATTGTTGATATGGGTCATTTTAATTCCCAGAGCTACTTCAGTTCAATTTATTTTATACTTAGAAGCTTTAAAATAGTTGAAAGCATTCCTTCAAAAAAAAAATATAGTTGAAAGCCGCAGCTCTTCTTCACATGTGATTGATGTTCCTAAGAGGGGCTGTTCTTTTTTGATTGTTAGGTGCCCACTTGCTTTGTTATCCTGGGGCTTTTAACATGACTACTGGGCCCCTACATTGGGAGTTGTTGCAGCGGGCAAGGTAATAAAATGACCAAGCTTCTATCTTACTAGGAGCTGTAGCATAAATCTTGATATTTGTTGTGAGGGATTGCCTTGGCACTTTAATTTTACTTACTATTAAATATTTTAGTAATTTCACACTTTAAAAACTTGTGCAAGTGAACTATTGTCTGATTCCCTGTATCTCTGTTTGTGTTGTGAGTTTTATGAGCAGGAATATGATTATATTTCTATGGAAAGTTAAGGGTGGCCATTCCCTCAAAAGCTAAACCGAAATAGATACAACACTCACTATTCTAAAAACTTGAAATTGTCATAGCTCACTGGTTTGTTTGGAGGTGTCAACCTTTAAATGGTGTTGTGTTGTTTAAGGCTGCATTAAATTTATAAGGTTCATGTAATTTTGCATAACTACCATTTATTAACTGAAGCCTATAACGTGAATATCCGTAGTGTTATCCTGATATGGAATAATGATGATCCAATTGTAATGCTTGTTTGTGGGATAGGAAGGCCACACCGTAGAAAATGAGATATTGATATGGTTATTGTTTCTTCCTTTATATGAATTGGCTTTAACCAGGCATTTTGGCCTGGTCAAACTACTTGTGGATGTGTCTCTTTTTGGCCAACTATTAATAATTTCTTTTGGTTGTACATGGTTTTGATTATTCTTACTGACATGTTTGCTTCTTAATGTTCAGGGCAGCAGATTGTCAGGTACTTCTTTATTCCTTTTCTTCCTGTTTTTCTTCATTCCTGCTAGGGATAATTACAAAAGTTACCCCTGAGATTTTGGGTAATTACAAAAAAAACCAGAGAAGTTTTTAAAATTACAAAAAAACCGTAAGGTCTGATTCTGTCTTAAATGTAAGGGGATGTAATGGGGTATCTATCTGTAATATTTTTACACATGTAAAGGGAGTGTTTGAAATATTTTTGCTTATGAAGGGGGTAAAGTGTAATACATAATCAAACTTCAAGAGGATTTTTGTAAATTTCAAAAACCTCTGGGTTTTTTTGTTATTAGCTTAAACCTTGGGGGTAGTTTTTGTAGTTATGCCTTCTTGCTAAATTAATATGCTACATGCCATCTTGTTTCTAAGTTTTGAAGTGAACCATTGCCTGCATATTGGCCTTTTCATGTTCCATGGTTCTCGATATTTCTTTTTAGAAAGGGCAATTTTGGAATTGTTCGCTTGGACTTAAAAAACTCATACTTATTATACATGACTTTAGAGAGGATATTCATCCATTCCCAATCCCATTTCCAAATCCAAAACACCTTCCTCAAAACACTTAAAAACAAATCGGAATGATCTCTGAGTTTTTTATAACATAGTAGGTGATCAGGGTGAAGCTTGTTGATGCTACGGTGTTTTCTCGTTCTATAAATGATTCCTTTAACCATGCAGTAATGCGTCTACTATAGTACTCCGACTTGACGCTCAACTTAAGTCTGTCCAATTTATACAACAATTTGATTCTTCAACTCCAGATCACAATCTCCAGACGTTTTTGAGTCTCTCTTTACTCTTTTATAATACAGTTATTTTGAGTGGATTTTTATTTTGTAAAATTTGGCTTAACTTTCTCCATTGCCTATATCTGTACCTGAGCGCTAGCAACATCAAGCTTTCTTTCTTCCCTTTTTCTATCACATTTTTTTTTCTTTTATATGACTTCATAGTATTGTATGCTGGATATGACTATTGGATTCCTGGTTCCCCCGTACAAATTAATTACTGGATGATTATCTAAGTTGTTCATACGCATTAAAACAAGAAAACTCTGCTCATAATGTGTATAACCCATTATTGTGCTTAATAAAATCAATAAGTCTGTACGCATTAAGCTACATATATTAATCTTTATGTCCACATATTGAATTTCAAGTTGGTTAGTGTATAAAGTCAAACTGTAACATTTTATTTTGATCTGACAGCTGTATGTAGCAACTTGTTCACCAGCAAGAGACACTGGTTCTAGTTATGTGGCTTGGGGGCATTCTACTCTCGTTGGACCGGTGAGTTTTTAGCTGTATTTTTTTTTATTTTTTTTATTTTGAAATGGCGAGTCATCAGCATTCAGGTTATCAATAGCAGTGCAGTAACTCCTGCTTTTGATTTTGCAATTTTAATATTAATGATGATTAAATAAAGGAACTTGATCTGGCAGTTTGGTGAAGTTCTTGCAACCACAGAACATGATGAGGCAACAGTTATATCAGAGATTGATTATTCGCTTATCGAGCAAAGAAGGTAAAAATAATCATCGACACGCATATAAATTGGATAGAAATTCATTTGAATTTAGTATTGCCAACTGAATTCAAATCCAATTGAATCCTGCAAAGAATTTGGACGATCGATCAATTTTTGGAATCACGAGTGAATATTTCTTTAACCCATTTATTTTTTACGTTGCAGAACATACCTTCCGTTTCAGAAGCAACGTCGAGGGGATCTTTACCAGCTTGTCGATGTTGACAGGCTGAATGCCACTAAAACCAGTTGAAGGTTTTTCATTTTACTCAGGCGAGTGGTGATAATCGGTAAGCGACATTCAAAACATCCAGCTGGTGTGATGAAGTTTAACCATATATGGGTTGATTTAGAACTACAGTTGGGGTTTTTCCTTGATTGTTGTCGATCCTCATGGAGGTTAAGGTTGGTGATGCATAGTTAGGCGGATGCTGAAAATGCAATAAATTCTTCTTTATTTAACTTGATACAAAAATGCAGCATATACATTTTTTTTAATGTATGGACATGGACCTAATGCAAAATGGTTTTGCCATTACGGAAATACCAAGTTGAAATCTGAAAGTGCTCTGCCTCAACTTTAATATCCTTTTGCCTTTTAGTTCAAGCTTCTGGTTTTTATTAATTGTAAATTACAAAAACTATCACGAAGTTTAGCATAATTACAAAAAATCCAATTTATCTTTCAAAATTACAAAATATCCCCCTGGCATTTCCCTCTCTTACAATTACACCCTCAAGAAGGGGTATTTGTTAGGTTAATACAAATCTTAAGAGGGTTAATGTGTTTGTAACACTTTAAGGGGGTATTTGTAATTTTGAAAGATAACTGGGGGTTTTTGTAATTAGACTAAACTCGAAGGGTAGTTTTTGTAATTGTCCCTTACAAAAACTACCCATGCGGTGTAGTCCAATCACAAGTAAAGCTCAATTATTATATCTTTTAAAATTACTAGTAAGGTGAACGTGCGTTGCACGTGAACCAAATAATTTTATTAATTTAATTCAAATTAAATCTATAAATTGGAACCAATTTTTATTATATTATTTATATTTATAATAAATGTCATTCATGTATTTTGATACTAACATAAAGTTTGCAAAAGACTAAATTTAAACTTGTTGGTGAAATACGGTTAAGATAATTTGAACTAAAAAATATGATACTAAATGATATTATCGCTCAACAAAGTATATGAATATTAAAAAACGGACGAGTAATTTATATATAAATTAAATAAATATATATATATATATATATATATATATATATTCATGAACTCGTTTTAAATTAATGCGTCTCTTGTTTATTTGTTGAGTGTCTACTTCTTCGTCATACTTAGCTTTGAGATTTTTTTACATTTTCTTTTAATACATTTTTAGCCCGAGCTTGATTGATTGACGTATGGATGTATTTCTCTTTTTCCATTTCCTAATGAGTGTTATCTTTTAAATCGGTTTGACTTCAAGATTCAGTTTTTCATTCACCACATGTATCACTTTTGTTAAGAACGATGAGAGAGTAAAATTCCATTTTATGTTTAGAAGCTTAGCTCTTATAGTATTTTGATTCATGATCTCCTTTTTTTTTAATAATTAAGTACATATCTTGGGAGATGATGGATGATGGGAATCAAATCCCACACCTCTAGCTGAGATGAGAGTCTTTACCACTCGACCATTATACAATTTTTCTCATGTTCTCCATGATTAAATTAATTATTTACATAATAGAAATTAAGATAAATAGACTAATCAATTATAATTGAAGTCAATAAATTGATTCAGTTTGAAAAAATAGTCACATTTATATATCAAACAAACAATAGAACCACATCATAGAGAATCAAAATTATTGAGTGCCTAACAATATATATGCTCTATTTTATTATCATTAAGAGCATGCACGACATCATAAATTTATTATTTCCAAAATATTTTTTTATTATTGAGTGTGCTGATGTGACTAATAATTATTCTAATTAATTTTTGTACCAAAAATTAGTTATGTACTATAGTAATGACAAATTTTAATAACAGTAAAAATATTAATTAATACATTGAAATAAATAATATGAAGGACTTCAATTACGTCTTTCATGTTGTTTTTTTTTTTTCAAAAAATCACTTTACATTTTAAACATTAATCCATAGAGCATATCCAAAGAATAATCCATCATTTAGAGCTCTACAAAAAAATTATAGAATATAGAATATAATAGTCTAGAGTGTGTCAAATAACCGTAAAACATAGGTTAAGCCCAGTATAACATTCCTATAAGAATGGCATAACAAAAAACCTCTTCACTTTTTAGTTGTAGTGTTGTATGCATGACATTTTCAAACAAAATATAGGTCTTAATTTATTATGTTTTGTTTGTAAAATCAAAAAAGACATCATATATAAAATGATAGGCCTATCTTTTTATTGTCTTAAGTATAAAAAATTTATTTTATCTTTGTCGGTGAGCATCTTTCAATGTTGCATAAACTTTACAACACAATTCGCAAAAATATAATGCATGATGAATCTAAATTATAGGATTTGAATGGACAAATGGTGCATCTGTAAGAAAAAAGGACATAAATAAAAAAAAATTAGTTCTCTTACATTGTTTCTTCGTGGAACCAATTTTTCAATTTAGCCTCAAAACTATTAGTATTAATTGTTTTGTATTGTTATTGTAATTTTTGCTGTAAATTATTTTTCTTTTATTTTTTTATTTTGTTTTACAATAGAAATATGCCAACCCTTAAAAAAAAGTAAAAAACTATAAATATTACAGTTGTGAATAATCAAAATTAAACAAATATACTCATCTCATCCACTTCACCTTGAGATTTAAAATCTCATTTCATTCATTTCAAACACATAACTCTTAGCCAAGTTTATTTCATTTTTAAATTTTAGAGTATATACTTATAATATATTTGTTTTGCATTAACTTTACATTGTCACAATGATCAAGTTTTTTTTTATTAAAAGAATACATGAATAAAATAAACCGATAATTGAATGTAAATCATGTGAAACCGTATATCCATTATTACGGAAAAAAACATACATAAAGATTAATGAATAGATCTTAGAAATAAAATAATATTTATTCAAAATTTTAGTAAAAATAATATTTAAATTATCTTAAAAACTAATTATTTTTTATGGGAAGCATAAAATTCCTGGAAATTTTCAATGGTCGCAAAATTTTCATCTTCTCATACCTAGAAAATGTATCATTTACTCCAACCAGCAAAGAAAATATTATCTCACAATTTAGTGTGTGTGATAGATAATAACTTTATTATTGTATGGATATTCTCAACCAACATTGAAGTTTAGAAAATTTATTTTATCCTGCTATTTATTTTTAATAAAATAAAATTAATTATTTATTATTTTTCACTTCATTTTGCTGTAAATTCATACTCCTTTTTTTTTTTTTGATGTATTTAATCATTTAGAAAATTAAAGAAAGATATTATAAATGTACATTTTGCATAGCACCAACTTTAAATGGCTAAAATTTTCTCATATGAAGTCTTTTATATATGCTTATGACATATGGTTGGAAAGCTCTTGATATCTAGTATAATACAAAATGAATATTATATAAAAATTTAAAATATTCCAAGAATTAAAATTAAAATAAATCATATAAGAAGGTTTGGAATATAAAGAGACACTTGTCAATATTATTAAAAAAATAAAATCAAAATCAGTATGGAAAACTACTTAATTACCCTTAAAGTTAATTTTGTCATGAGGAAATTTTTGGCAAATCAAAATTTTCAAGAAACCTTAAAACCTATTCACACTTTTATAATAAATATAGATAGATAAATATCTCCGTGAAGTTTGTTTTTGTTTTACCTGCCGGTAAAGTTTGTAAAACAGAAACAAATGTTAAAGGGATATTTTGTGATTTTGAAGATAATTGTTCTTTTTTGTTTTTATAAACAAAATAATATTTAGACTAAACCTCAAATGTAATTTTTGTAATTGTCCCTTATTTACTTGCCTAATAAACCCTACATGTCGGGATCAATCTTGTGCTCTAGTGGTTGAGACATGTGTTGTAAGAGTGAATGACCCGGATTCAATCTCATACGGGTGCGTGTGTCCCCTCCCCAAATTCCCCCAATTGTATTAAAAAAAAAACCCTACATGTCGTGAAGGAAAGGCATGATTCCATATGGGCCTTCTCATGATACTGTTAGTTGATACTCAAACTACACATGTCCTAATTTAATTCCATTGTCTGTGTGCCTAACAGACTGGAAAAAAAAATATATATATATATATTGGTCATCCGTAGGAGAGCATCTGAATTAAAGTATGTCTCTCTACTTTTAAACAACGGTATAGCTTTTGGGGCAAGTGGATTTCTGATCCTGAAAAGCATTTGAAAAACTCAAGTCCCTGTCTGTACTTGGAAACAAGAATGGCAAACAACACACGTGCTTTTTTTTCTTTTTTTTTTTTAAAAAAAAAACCAGATACCATATGGAAACTGGATGTCACCCACTCTGGCTGGAAAAAAAAAAATAGTATCTGTCAAATAAAGGGTTCTCTGGTAGAATCTCTATTTTTATGCTATTCGCACGCGTGGTAAAGACCCTTTATGCAGCCTTCATTCACACACATACACACCCCCCTACTCTGCCTATAGGACGGACGTAAACAAATCGAATCGAGTAGAGTTGAATTGATGTTTTTAAACATTTTATTATTTTTTTTACTAATCGAGGAGCGCTCCAGCCGAACTTCACACTTGTTAGACAGGAAAAGTTATTTTCAAACTTAGTCAGTTAAACTCAAACGAACTTTCGACAATCAATCTCAAGTTGAGTATTGATTACTGTGATTTGTTTTTCAACTCTACCATGCAGTATGAGTATATATGTTTGATATCAATAAGACAATAACATACAGTCTTCTCTCTCCAATAATCATTTTAGCCCAAGATCAAAGCCGTGACATTTGGCTTTTCTTTCATTTTTCTCTTTCCCTCTACAGTTAGTTTCTTTACAAGTCTGAAAACAACGAAGTCTTTTAGATCCATAAACTCATTTTTCTGAGTCTCAAGTGCTTCCATCAAATATGGCTGTTTGGGAAAGACAACAAATACAGAATAAAGCGCCGTCGTTTTCTTCGTCTCTCCTGGACGCCATTTACCGTTCCATCGACGAAAACGAGCAACAACAACATAAAGATTTTGATCACCATAGAAAAAAGAACGCCGCACAAGATATCGAAAGTTTAAGACGAGCAATCATGATCGAGAAATGGATCGAAAATCACAGCACAACCAAATCAACGTCCACTCCAACCCATTTCCCATCAAACTCAGCCTCATCAACAGACTCAAGCATTTTTTCTTCGTCCACCGAAACAGAGTCCTCGTCATCCACAAAATCAAAGCCTCTCAAGATTCAACAGATTCTCGAGACTAAGCCGAAAAAGCGCGACGGAAAATTCGCGACGACGACGAAATTAACGGCACAGAAGATTTACCGAGACTTGAAGAAGGTGAAAGAGCCCATTTCACCTGGTGGTAAAATATCGAACTTTTTGAATTCCATTTTCAGTCCAAGAAACTTGAAAACAAATGAAGAATGGAGCTCAGTTAGAAAATCAAGATCAGTAAATGAGACAAAAACATCCTCATTATCCCCAAAATCTTGTTTAACCAAAAACCAGTCTTCAAGAGGTGGTAATAGAAACAAGAGGTCTGTTAGATTTTGCCCTGTCAGTGTTATTGTTGATGAAGATTGTCAGCCTTGTGGGCATAAAAGCATATATAGTGATGAATATTCTATAGGCAGCCGTTATATCCAGAAAAACATCGATAGTCTACGAGTTAATGAGGGAAAGATCAATCTGAGGAAACATGAATTGAGAGATTGTTATTATAAGAATGAGCATGATTTTTTTGATGATATGAGTTGTGCTAGCTCTGATCTTTTCGAGCTCGAGAATATCATCGGCCGGGTCGATGTTGGGGCGTACGAAGAAGAATTGCCTGTTTATGGAACTACAAGTCTTAGAAAAAATCAGGCCATGTAAAGTTGGCATTTTTGATCATTCTTGTGGAGTTTAGAGCCATTAAGGATCTTTTATTGTCTTAAGTTTTAGCATATTGGAGTAATATTTTAACAACATTGTTGTTTACATCTATCTGTTTCCCATTCCAGGACTTTCAACTGGTTAACATAAAAGGCAATGCTTTGATAAATCTTGTCTTATTATCTCCATTGATACCATATTTTTCTTATTGATGTGATTTAAAAAATTCTACTCCTAAAGTTTAGTTGAATTACAAAAAGGTCATGTTATATTTCCAAATTACAAATGCCCCTCAAGGTGTTATGAACATCATCGTCAGGTTTGTAATTGTATCTGTAATGTATAACAAACTTAATTTCTGTATATTATTGAAAGAAGCTGAAGCCAGCTTATATAGAAACAATAAATCAACCTATTCCTAATCAAAGTAGAAAACCTATTCTAGTTAAAATAGAAGTCTAGAATATCTAGAACATTAAATCTCTTAACATCAATATATATCTTTAACACTCCCCCTCAAGCTGGAGCATAGATATCTATCATGCCCAACTTGTTACAAATATACGTGACCCGAGATCCATTCAAAGCCTTGGTGAAAATGTCCCCTAATTGTTCTCCAGTCTTCACATAAGCTGTAGAAATCAAATTTTGCTGAATCTTCTCACGAACAAAGTGACAATCTATGTCAATGTGTTTGGTTCGCTCATGAAAAACAGGATTTGAGGCAATGTGAAGTGCAGCTTGATTATCACACCATAGTTTAGAGGGAGCAGGAACCCCAAAACCAATTTTCCCGAGAAGTTGTGAAATCCACACTACTTCACACGAAGCACGTGCCATAGCTCGATATTATGACTCGCACTCGATCCCGATACCACATTTTGTTTCTTACTCTTCCATGAAACCAAGTTTCCACCAACAAAAACACAATACCAGTGGTAGATTTTCGATCAATCGAGAAACCGCCTAATACGCATCGAAAAACACTCAATATTATTATGTCCATGATTACGATACAATATACCACGTCCAAGAGCACCTTTTAAGTAGCACAATATTTGCTCCAAGGCAGACCAATGATGAACTGTAGGAGAAGACATGAATTGACTTAAAGTGCTCACAGAATAAGCAATATCAGGACGTGTGACTGTAAGATAGTTTAGTTTTCCAACTAATCTCCTATAACGTTCAGGATCGTTAAAGGCATCACCATCCTTTGTAAATTGATGATTTGGAGGCATGGGAGTGTTGCAAGGTTTAGCTCCCAATTTTCCAGTTTCTGCTAACAGATCTAGAACATACTTCCGTTGGGACAGAAAAATACCTTTCTGACTTCGAGACACCTCAATACCCAAGAAGTATTCAAACCTCCCAAATCTTTAGTACTAAACTGATCTTGCAAAAATGTTTTCAAAGAAGAAATTCCCTGCGCATCACTTCCAGTGATAACAATATCGTCTACATAAACAACAAGTAAAATAATGCCAGAAGTAGATTGCTTATAGAAAATAGTATGATCACTCTTACTCTTTTTCATTCCAAACCGCTCTACTGACTGACTAAATTTCCCAAACCAAGCACGGGGACTCTGCTTTAACCCATATAAAGACTTGCGAAGACGACAGACTTTCCCAGACTCCCCCTGAGCAACAAACCCAGGTGGTTGCTCTATATATACTTCCTCAACAAGATCGCCATGTAAAAAGGCATTTTTCACATCAAGTTGGTGCAAAGGCCAATTGTTTGTAGCAGCCAAGGAAATGAATAATCTAACAGATGTTAACAGCTCTTTGGAGAGAAAGTGTCGAGTAATCAATCCCATAGGTCCGAGCATAACCTTTAGCCACCAACCGAGCTTTTAGACGAGCTACAGATCCATCTGAATTAAACTTAACTGTAAAGACCCACTTGCAGCCAACGGCTTTCTTGCCAAGAGGCAACTCAGTTAGAACCCAAGTACCATTCTCAGTTAAGGCATCCATTTCAAAGAATCATTCCGCCGCTAGTCGAGGATTGGAAAGGGCCTGGCGACGGATTTTGGAACTTGCAGTAATCAAGAGAAGCAATAAAAGAACAAGAGGTAGATGACAATTGATTATATGTAACACAAGATGAAATGGGGTAAGTACATTGACGTTTACCTTTTCGAAGAGCAATGAGCAACTCGAGATCAGGAGTAGCAGGATCCGGTGACGAAGACGATACTGGTGCAGGACTAGGATCAGGAGGAGGAGGGCGTCTGGAATAGACATGAGTAATTGGTGGTCTATGGTGTACCAATGGCAGCGGGGGCGGTATCGGAGGAGAGGCAGAAGGTAAATAAACTAACACCTCATCAGTTGCGTTAGAGCAAGGTGGTGAGGATGAGTCGTCGAAGAATGGGGTGGTCTCATGGAAAGTGACATCACTAGACACCAAGTACTTGTTCAACAAAGGGGAAAAACATCTATACCCCTTTTGGAGACGGGAGTAACCCAAAAAAAACACATTTTAAGGACTTAGGATCTAGTTTTGTCACGTGGGGACGAACACCACGAACAAAACAAGTACACCCAAATATACGAGGTTTAACATGAAACATTGGTTTGTTTGGAAACAAAAATTGGTGTGGTGTCTGATGCTGTAAAAATGTGGAAGGCATGCGATTAATTAGAAAGCATGCAGTAGACACAGCGTCAGACCAAAATCGTTTAGGGACATGAGTGTGAAACAATAGAGCCCGAGCTGTTTCAAGAAGATGTCTATTTTTTCTTTCAGCAACTCCATTTTGGGGTGGAGTATCAACACAAGAGGATTGATGAAGAATCCCATTGTTGTTCATATATGATTGAAAAGATGAAGAGAAATATTCTTTGGCATTATCGCTTCTCAATATTTTGACCGAGACATTGTGTTGAGTTTTAATTTCAGCACAAAAAGATTGAAAATGCGATAGTAATTCAGCACGAGATTGCATAAAATATAGCCAAGTCATACGAGAGAAATCATCCACAAAAGTAACAAAATAACGAAATCCATTAGATGAAATAGAACATGGTCCCCAAACATCAGAATGAACTAGTTCAAACCTATTGCAAACTCTCTTATTTGTACGAGGAATGTAAGACAAACGATGGTGTTTAGCAAACTGACACGAGTCACAATTAAAAGACGAAATATTATGAAACTGAGGGTATAACTTCTTGAGTAAAGGTGCGGAGGGATGGCCTAAACGACAATGGGCTTCAAAAGGAGTCAATGTGCTGGAACACGCAATGGGTCGAGATATCGGGTTGTCCAAAATGTAGAGGCCTCCCGACTCATGTCCTTTACCAATAATCTTCTTCGTCGTAAGATCCTGAAAAATACAATGATCGGGAAAAAATGAGACAAAACAGTTAAGAGATCGAGTGAGTTTGCTAACGGAAATAAGATTAAAGGAGAAGGCAGGTAGATGAAGCACTGAAGTTAAAGGAAGGGTTGGTGTAATATGAATAGTGCCAACACTAAGAACGGCAGATGTAGAACCATCTGCCAATGTAACGGACGAACAATGATTAGTAAGTTCGGAAAAGAGTTGTGGATTACCTGTCATGTGATTTGTGGCACCAGAATCAATGACCCACTGGGAGGCCGAAGAAAGAAGACATGTAGTAGATTTACCTGACTCAACGAGAGCAGTGACTGACTGAGGATGCTTAGATGCTTCCTGAAATTTGAGAAATTTGGCATATTCATCTGATGGAACCGAAACCATCGAATTCTGAGTGGGTGGAGGGGCCTCGTGTGCAGAGGCCATGTGAGCAGATTGAGATCCAGAGCTCCTTTGGTTTCGTTTGAGTAACTTTTGACAAGTTCGTTTCGTATGAACTGGTTCATGACAATAGTAGCAAACTACCCCAGAGTCTTGATTGCCATAATTCCGAGAACTGTTACCACCGCCCCTGTTGGTACCCTGATAACGTGATCGAGCTGGCATTCCACCGTTTTGACTCACAAGAGCATTAGGCTGTGGGACAAATGATATTTGAGAACTAGGGACCGTGCGTAAGACCCTAGTAAAAGCTTCTCGTAATGTAGTAACTTCAGTATTGGACAAAATTTGGGATTTAGCGACGTTAAGCGAGAAGCGAGACCACGAGAAAACTCATAATTGCCATTTGCTCTCGCCGAGCTTGTCAATTTTAATATCGTACTAAATGGCAACAGGCGTTCAACTCTTCATAAGTACGTTTGAAATTCATAAAATAGGTATTAAGTGATTGATCCTGTTGTTCAGCCCGATAAAACTCTTTGCAAACATCAAAGATCCGAGAGATATTTTCTTTACCCGAAAAAACAAAAGAGAGATAATCCATTACCTCTTTGACATAATCACAATGAGTGATATGTCCAGACTGTTCGGGCTCAATAGAGTTCGAATTTGTATTAATAAAGTAGCATCAACTCTCATCCACTCTGTGTATTTGGCATCGATGTAGTTTGGAGGATCATCGAAGGTGACCCTCTTGTGAAATACTCCGTAGGTATAGACGGACCGTCTTATTCCAATCCAAATAATTAGTCCCATTTAATTTTTGATCGGTAATCTTAGCCACAGAGGAAACCCAAGAGGATAAACCAGGCTTATTAGTATCAGTAGCCATGACAGGATAAACACAAACTAAACCAGAAAAGCCCTAGAATCAATGCTTTAACCCAAAACGCCCAAAAAAGTTGCAGAAACGGCTGAACAAACTGGACAACAAGAAAGGACAGGGGTTGGCGCACCCTACGAAGCCGGCCGATGCCGGAGACGGAGCACCACGCGCCCACACGAGCCGGCGCGTGGGTTCTGGCAAAAAACGAAACAGGCGCGTGGGACCTACTCGCCTCGAGTTCTGACCACCGGACACCGGGAGACGGCCGGTCGGTGATGGGCGCACCTCACTGGACGGGTGGTGACGACACCCGAGCACGAAAAATGGGACCCAAAAAGGCTGCTCACTTGGGCAGCAAAACCCTAAACGTTGGGCAGCGGAGAAGAGAAACCCAGAGATCTGTTAATTGCGATTGATACCATGTAATGTATAACAAACTTAATTTCTGTATATTATTGAAAGAAGCTGAAGCCAGCTTATATAGAAACAATAAATCAACCTATTCCTAATCAAAGTAGAAAACCTATTCTAGTTAAAATAGAAGTCTAGAATATCTAGAACATTAAATCTCTTAACATCAATATATATCTATAATAGTATCTAACAAATAACCCCTCCTGAGGTACAATTTTATAAAAGAGAAGCAGTTTTTAAGAGGGTGATTTTAATTTTGAAAGATAGTGGATTTATCTTTTTGTAATTAGGTTAAACCTCAGAGCCTCAGAAGTTATTTTTATAATTATCTTTAAATGAATCACCATTAAAATAATTAATCCACTCTTATGCCAATTTTAATCGGCTCCATTGTCGTAGAAAATTTAAATGATTACTTCTTGGATCAGGGGAGAGGTCATTTCGTTTACGATAGGGTGGCTACGGTTTCGGAACAGGAACCATTGCCTGACAATTTCGGTTCTTCCATGCTTCTAGTGTAACTCGAACCTTTTTTTGATAATTTTTTGAATTTTGTTTAAAAAATAGTTTATCAATTTCGATTACAAAAAATGGAAAAGAAAAAAAAAAAAAAAGAAATGGACTTGGAGTTAATATTCACAATAATATTAAATTTTGGACCTAATATTAATAACAACATTAAACTCGCCTATGTATTCTTTTAGGGTATATATATATATATATATATATATATATATATATATATATATGTATTGGTTCAAATGAGACCAATATCATAGGGTGAGACCGTAGGGATTAATCTGGTGCGTTTATTTTGTTTATTGAAGGGCTTAGATTAATCCTATATTTTAGGTAATTTTAATTAAAAAAACGGCAGGAAGGTCAATAATATAATTCAACAAATTGGCCGTTTGTTTATTTTAGGAGAGATTATATTTGATGCCCTTAAATCTCGCCACTAATGCTATTATGGGGGAAATCTTTTGATATATCCAAGATTCATTGGGAATCAAATTTATTCTCTATTTCCATGTCATACATCTCTCCCTATTCACACGTCATCTCCATATTATAATTACACATGCATCAGTATGATTTATTTATGCAAAGTTTCGAAAATTATCACGTGCACATTTATAAAGCTATATATACATTTAAACAATGCTACACATGCAACATTTTATGAACATCACAAATGATTACAATTTCGAAAAAAATTCCTCAGACTGGTATGCGTATTTGTAGGCTTTGAATCTCTTTTTTATAATTATAATAATTATATATGCAACATACTACCCTTATCAATACATCAATATCCCATTAATTATGCATTTTTAATTATAACACTAAAATTACTTTCAAGCAAAATATGCATCATATTATTCGTATATATGCATCAACATATAGTTACATATGCATAAATTCTATAACATTTAGACCAAGAAAAATGTATAATATGCAACATGTTATAATCACACATGTATCAGTATGATTTATTTATGCAAAGTTTCGAAAATTACAACCTGCGCTTTTATAAAGCTATATATGCATTTAAATAATGCTACAAATGCAACATTTTATGAGCACCACAAATAATTAAAATTCCGAAAAAAAAATCCTCAGGCTGGGTATGCGTATTTGTAATCTCTTTTTTATAATTATAATAATCATATATGCAACGTAAACAACCCGTATCAATATATCAATATCCCATTAATTATGCAATTTTAATTATAACACTAAAATTACCTTCAAGCAAAATATGCATCATAT
The DNA here is from genome assembly GCA_016081115.2 of Rehmannia glutinosa. Classification (NCBI taxonomy): domain Eukaryota; kingdom Viridiplantae; phylum Streptophyta; class Magnoliopsida; order Lamiales; family Orobanchaceae; genus Rehmannia; species Rehmannia glutinosa. The sequence goes on from JABTTQ020002003.1 coordinate 698,218, forward strand.
TATTCGTATATATGCATCAAAATTATATATGCATAAATTCTATAACGTCTAGACCAAGAAAAAGTATAATATGCAACATATTATAATTACACATGCATTAGTATGATTTATTTATGCAAAGTTTCGAAATTACAACCTACACTTTTATAAAGCTATATATGCATTTAAACAATGGGTGCTGATTTTAACGTTTTTTTTTGGTTGGAAAGAGATTATATTTTTTTTTGGTAAGTATTATCATTGATTCCACCTCCTAAATTATAGGAGGTGGATATGGTAACTTAGATTTATCAATATCATGCCTAATAACCGAAATTTGGTGTTTTACGCTTATACCCCCACCCGAATTTAATGCTTGGAATTGCTTCTATATTTAATTTTCATCTTGTCCATTCATTGATAAAATCCTACGGTCTGGATGAGGTCCTACGGTCTCATCCCAATATATGGTCTCACAAGAACCATCCCCTATATATATATATAGTAATCAAAGTCCATGTAGCTCGCTTACTCTTTTTTGTTTTTTTTTTCTTCGTTACCTATTGATCAATCATGCTTCGTCCACCCACTTGGGCCTGCATCGTTGCAAGCCAACCAGTTGATCCTAGTCGTTTATTTTAACCGAAAAAAACTCATCGGTTTTAACCTTGAAACCAGTGGTTCGACTCCAAAGTACTGATGATTTTCACCATCGGTTCCACTATTTTCAACACCTAGAATCAGAATCTAAAACCGCCTACACACAAGCGATTCGATTCGAACCATTAACCACTTGCCGAGTTCCATTTGGCCATCCCAGCCGAAAATTATAGAAATAAAAACAAAATGGAAAAGAAAATAAAGGAAAATGAATGTCACAATCTTACGATGGGGTGACATGTTTTGTTTAATTTATTTAAATGGAAGAAAATATGATGTGAGTTTGCTTTTGTGATGTGGGGCTTGGATTCAATACATATTACCTACGAACATCTTGTTGCAATGTACTGGAGTGGCAAATCGTGTTTCATGTCGACACGATACGAACACGAAAATTTTCGTGTCGACACGACATGACACGATAGTGATGATAAGTAAAAAGTTAAATAAAATTTGATTTTTATGTTAATACACGATAGCAAATTACACGATATTACATGACAATACACGATGCAAACATACAAAATATCAGGTTATCGTGCCACTATCATGTCACTAACAGGTAAACATGTCCTTATCGTGTTCGTGTCGTGTCATTATCATGTTACTAACGGTAATCGTGTCATTATCGTGTTCTTATCGTGCTCGTGTTGTGTGATCGTGTCACCATCGTGTTCGTGTCCTTATTGTGTAAACACGACAAAAACACGAACACGACACGAATTTTTTGTGTCCTTATCGTGTCGACATGATAAGGACACGAACACGATAAGACTAAACACTAACCCGCTATTTTCGTATCGTTTTTGTGTCGTGTCAAAGATTGTCACCCCTAAATGTACTATAGGAAACATGCTTGCATGAATTTCAAGAGTTGGTATTGTATTTTACTCTCGCCGTACTGTAGAGAAGTTGAAAATTGGAAGTGACATCTTTAGAGGAGAGCAAAAGTCTTTGTAGCAAAATGACTTTATATGATGTTGTCCATAAGAAAATTGTAGTAGAAACAGCACACTTGTATTGAAAAAAAAGAGCCTAACCCATTTAATACCATTGAATGGATGATTTTTTTTCCCTTTAAAATTCAAACATTTACAAATGGATTGTAGGGAAAGGGATCCTTGACCTCACCTCTAAATCATTGAATCATGAGTGTGAATGGTGAAAAATACTATACTACGAAATCCAACGGCCAATAATGAGCTCAGGGGCATTTCGTTGTTGGTGGTTATGGGGCTTTAGCCCCTCAAATTTTTCAAAAATTCCTCTATTCCATATATTTTATTTTTAAATTTAAATTTTTGGTTTTCAAATATTTATTTTTTATTGATTCAGCCCCGAAATTAGAGTCGATTTAAATTTTGTATTTCAATTTGGTAGATTTTGTAAACATTAAAACTTCATGTCGGCATAAATTATATGCACACTTATCATGTATTTGCGACACATGAAACACTAAATGATTACAAAAAATCTTAAAAAGACCCAAAAAAGCTACCCAAAAACAACAAGTACATCAAATCATGACCAGCTTAGCACATATCCTAATGCAACAAAAGAAACTAAAGAAACCAAGCACTTGAAACACAGAAGGAACCTTGCACCAAATCATAATTAATATAGCTTCCAACTAATGAAGATGCCATAGAAAAATGTTGCAACTCCTCCGTTAACACCCGCTCTATTGTCTCACGTGGAGTCTTAGAAGGAATGATCTATCTTAGAAGGCACAGTCTGCGTGGAGTCTTGGAAGACATAATTATCCTAGAAGACAGGGTTTCATATGGTGGTCGAAAAACCAAATGTCTACCCCGAGTGTGTATAAGCTGCAACCGCATTTGGGTTTAACTAGCTGGCTGAAAGAGGCGAGACTGTCTACCCACATGATTAATAAGCGCAAGCTTGGAACCTATTTATAAAAATGAAATTAAAAAGCCTGTAATTTTGCATTAACCAAAGCATTTTCCGTGCTCCCTTTTTCCATTTTTCTAACAGAATAATTAAGGAGAAAAATAATCCACAAGATCAACCCCAATAATTGTCAAGAAAAAGTGAAGAATTATCTAAATAGAGAGATGGGGCAAAGCTGATTAATTATATAGAAAATTAAGTAGAGAAATTATGAATTTGATAGCTGGAAGATATGTCTGTTAGTGACCAACATAGAAAAGGGCCAATTTAAAGACTTTAATGTGACATACCTACATCAAAGGACATGAAGAATTGATATTAGAGAGTTAGTGGATGTACAAAGAGGCCCCATCAGGATTCTCACTAGTCAATATGGGCATCATTGCCCACATGCAATACCACTTTTGCACCAGCAAAAAGTGGATTTTCATACAATCTTCTTCCACTCTTTTCAACCTTAATAATAGTAATGCTCAAATTTGAACCCTCTTAACAAAATGTGCTCTACATACTGTTGGAATTTATAATTTAAACATGAAAATAAATTCATAATCATTTTAGAACTAATAAGAAATTCCAAGAACACATCATATTAGATTATCAAAGATTTATGGAATTAATAAGGATAATTGATCCATCCAGATTGGTTATCTTCTTTATGGAGAAAACCTTTTACTACTAATCTATAAATCCATGAACACAAACGGATTTTGGTTTTATTATCTTCCTCAACTAAATCATCTTATTCCTTGATTTTTGGCATTATTATCTACCTCAATTAAATCGCTTTATTAGTTACTTTATGAGACCGTCGTTTCTTTTCCAAATGGGATATATAAGTGAAAATTGTATGTGATTTAGTCAAATAATAATTAAATGAAAAATATAATTGCATGACTTTTAATACGTTGCCAACAGTAGGAAATTGAAATGGAATTATCGAACATATACTACCATAGTCCCATGAGGTACGATAATGTATATTATATTTTAAGCCGATAAGAGTATTTTATGAGATCTACGGACCACGAAGCCAAAAATATAATTGGGATGTTGAAATTTCTCGGTGTTTTATTTACGTAAATCGTATTACAAACGAAACTTGTCTATTACGGAGAATGAAAATTTGCGAGAAAAGCCGAGGCGAGTTAACACTCTATCCGCAAGATAAACACGTCCCATATAAGTCTTTGCCGACAGGCGTGTTATCCCCAAAGATACAATGCCTTCGTCCTTGTAATAAAGCGAAGATCGCAAATTACAAGGCACCTTTCGAATCGAAATGTGCGGAATCGAAGTAGTACACTATGCAAGTACAAGAAAGAAAATGAGTATGAAAGTAAAGTACAACAACAATGCTCCTATTTATAGGACTTCCAACCAGTCTTGGGGTCTCTTTATTTTGCAGGCAAGTAACTCCAGGATAATGGTCAGTAACCTCCGGGTAGGGCACTCCTTCAATGACCACTATCTTTGAACTCCAAGTAGTAAAGTGAGTGGTCTTTGTTCCATTATAAAAGCTGCGATTTGACTTTTAAGTTGCAACTTTATTTGTTTTTATTCTCCAAAAAATAAAAAACAAATGTTTTTCAGGTAAAACTAGGCCCGGTCCGGTCGGGACACGGACACGGACACGGACACGGGCTCGGGCTCGCCCTCGGCCCCCGGCCGGCCGGCCGTGGGGCGGCTTGGCGGCTTGTAGCGTGTGGCCTTGCCCACCACACCTCACATGTGTATAGTTATTTCATCTTGCACACTCTTATACACCCACTTACTTATATATTGAATAAAATTAATATTTTATTCCCATGTGGGATGGTGTCTTTTCACCTTCCCATCATCCATTATCCCATTTCAAAGTGACTATTTTGTGGATTTTATTTCTCACTCACCACTAAATGGTTTTGAGAAGTTAAATATACCACACTCATCTACTCGAAACGTAGAATTTTATTTTAATATTTAATTCCTCCAAAATTAAATAATTAGTCACAAAAAAATTGGTCAAAGTTAGGTATCAACCATTACTTCTCAAACCAATTTCCAACAATCCCCCACATGAGTGGAAATCAAATGCACATGAAAATGCAGACTCTTGTACTCAGTTTAATTGAAACCATATTGTATCGGGGACGGGTAGTTTGCGACTTTGAACCTTCCTTTGTAAATATCATCGGATATCTGGCGACTAGTGGGCCTTGATACGCTTGAACTATTCCTCCTTCGTGTACACCTAGTCAATGAAATTTACACAATATGACTTCTATCACATTCCGTTCTTCAGTTGTGTCCTTTTTGGCCATGGACAACATCTTTGGATTCATAAGTGTTACATTGAAGCGGCCCTCACTTCTCACTTATATAGGTGATCTCTCTTGACCGAGTCAATTTATCATTAAAAGTCCTTATGACTTAACCTTACCACAACCAACAAGTTTATTGCACTTGTTTTGCCTTCTAGGGATGGGTTAAGCGATTTACAAGTGCTTAATCGAACTTTTAAAGCTTAGTTTTCCCATTGAACCAAGTTCTTGGGATCTCCAGTCACCAAGGTTGGGTTACCACTTTAATCATTCTTTAAATTGTGGATTTTAATCCCATTCCCTCTAGCAATTTACTCAATTGATCTCTGTTAAGCCCTTTCGTGAGCGGATCCGCTATGTTATCCTTTGACTTTACATAGTCAATTGATATAACACCATTAGAGATCAATTGTCTTACGGTATTATGTCTACGACGGATGTGTCTAGACTTACCGTTATACATATTACTTTGTGCTCTCCCTATAGTAGCTTGACTATCACGGTGAATCATCACGGGAGGAATCGGCTTTTTCCGACATGGAATATCTTCTAAGAAATTACGAAGCCACTCGGCTTCTTGACTTTATCAAAAGCTATAAACTCGATTCCATGGTGGATCTAGCTATACAAGTCGCTTAGTGGATTTCCATGATCTTGCTCCTCCTCCAATAGTAAATATATATCCACTAGTGGAGTAGGAGTCCTTTGAATCGAAATCCATTAGCATCACTATACCCTTCAAATCTTGGAGGGTATTTGAGTAGTGTATTCCATAACTCGGGGTGTATTTTAGATATCTTAGTACCCTAGTTAGTGCTTTCCAATGCTCTTGACTTGGATTGCTTGTATACCTACTCAACTTGTTTAGGATAGGCAAGATCGGGCGTGTATAGTTTGTAATGTACATCAAACTTCCTATCACCTTCGAGTATTCCAACCGAGCTCTTTTGGTTCGGCTTTATTTACTACCGATTTATGCTCAAATCAATGGGCGTTTTGCATGGTGGACCATCAAAAGCATGGAACTTCTTGAGCACTTTCTCCACATAGTGGGATTGTGTTAAGCTAATTCCTTGGATGTTTTGCCAATTTTGATTCCGAGAATCATATCGGCCAATTCCCATATCTTTCATGTCAAAATTTCTTTTTAACATTTTCTTAGTGTCCATGATTATGTCATGACTACTACCCATTATTAACATATCGTCTACGTATAGACAAACTATGACAAATGCATTTGACATGCCTTTAACATAAACACACTTGTCACATTCGTTGATTTTAAAGCCATTTGACAACATCGTTGTGTCAAATTTAAGATGCCACTATTTTGGAGCTTGTTTAAGTCCATACAACGATCTTATCAATTTGCACACCTTTTTCTCTTGACCAGGGCTACAAATCCTTCAGTGTTTCCATATATATTTCTTCTTCCAATTCACCATTTAAAAACGCAGTTTTACATCCATTTGGTGAATCTCGAGATTGTGCAAAGCAAAGAATCGCAATAAGCACTCGAATGGATGCAATTCTTGATACGGTGAATATGTGTCGAAGAAATCACTTCCTTCTTTTTGTTTGAAGCCTTTAGCCACTAACCTGGCTTTATATTTATCAATAGTTCCATCCGCTTTATATTTCTTTTTTAATATCCATTTACACCCTAAAGGTTTTTACTACGCAGGAGATCAACCAACTCCCAGGTATGATTTTGTAAAATGGATTCTATTTCACTATTGATGGCTTCTTTCCAGGCGGAGCATCCGGACTAGATGAAACCTCTTTAACAACGAGACTTGGCTCACCGTCAATAAGTAAGTGACAAAATCGGGACCAAATGATGTAGCGAGTTTTAGTCCTTTTACTTCGTCTTGGTTCTTCATTCTCTTGTGAAGAACTACTTACTTTCTCATAAGTTCTTTTGTTAGAACTTATTCCAACCCTTTCTTTACAAGGATATACATTTTCAAGAAATATTGCATTTCTTGATTCAATTATGGTACCTTTGAAATTTTGGATTTTTCGACTTGTGTACCAAGAACCGATATGCACTCTTTGTTGTATGCATATCCTATAAAAATACAATCAACCGTCTTAGGGCCAATTTTGACTTGTTTAGGTTCAGGTATTGCTACCTAGCCAAACACCCCCACACTTTAAGGTATTTATAAGATGACTTATGATTTTTCCACAATTCATAAGGTGTCTTATTTTTTCCTTTAAGTGGGATTTTATTTAAAATGTGGTTTCTTTGTCAAAACAAACTTCCCCCACATGTTCTCGAGGTAGTCGAACTAATCAACATGGCATTCATCATTTCTTTTAAAGTTCGATTTTTACGTTCAAAGAATGCCATTAGATTGTGGTGAATATGGTGCGATAGTTTGATGAATTATTCCCCATTTGGTTACATAATTCTTCAAAAGGTGCAACATATTTTCCACCTCTATCACTCCGAATTATTTTAATCCGGCTCCCAAGTTGATTTTCAACCTCATTTTTATAATTTTTGAAAGCTTCCAACGCTTCATCTTTGCTTCTTAATAAATATAAGTAGCAAAATCTTGTGCAATCATCAATAAAAGTGATGAAGTATTTTTTACCACCTCTAGTTTGCACAAATTTCAGATCACATATATCAATATGTATCAATTCTAGAGGTACTGTATTTCTTTCCACAGAATGAAAAGGTACCTTAGCCATTTTAGCTTCAATCAGATTTCACATCTCTTTTGATAATCAATTTTTGAAGTTGGAAGTAATTCCAAGTTCATTAATCTTTTTATAGCATTTAGATTAACATGCCCTAATCTAACATGCCACAAATCAGAATACTCAAGCATATAAACAGAAGTAGGCTCAATTTTATTGCTGCTTGAATCGGTTACACGGCGAACTGCCATTACATTCATTTTGAACAGTCCGTTATACAGATAACCTTTTCCTAGGAACTGTCCAAACTTAGTTAAAATAAACTTTTCAGACTCAAACATAAGTCTAAAACCATGGTTTACAAGAAGAGATCCTGACACTAGATTCTTCCGGATTTCTGGGACATGAAGAACATCCTTGAAGCGGCTCTTTTCAGTGAGCTTGAACCACGTTGCCAAAACCTCGCAACATCGAAGAGGAAGAATTACCCATATTAAGTTTTCTACCTGTACAAGGGGTGTAGGTAGAGAACGCATCCTTGTCAGAACAGACATGCCGAGTGGCCCCCGTGTCAATATACCACTCCCTTGGATTATCCACAAGGTTTGCCTCAAAAACCACTGCAGATAGATCCATATCAGTCAGCTCTTGGATCATACCACTGTGCTCAACCACATTAGCATTAGGCTGTCTATATTTTGGTTTTTTAGGAAGCCGGCGAGTCCTTAGCCATGTGGTTGGGCTTTCCACAATTGTGACAATTTCTGTAAATGGCTTTTTGTTTGAGGCTTCTTTCCCTTGTAGTTGTTATTATTGTCACGTTTTCTTTTGCTGCTGTTACTAGAACTGCCATGTTCTAGCAAATTCGCCTTTGCATCAACAACACCCTTTTCAAACCTTGAATCTAATTTGCGATTACCTTCCTCAATTCGTAAACGCATAATTAGATCTTCAAGATTTATTTCTTTTTCGCTTGTGCTTCAAATAATTTTTGAAGTCTTTCCATCCAGGTGGCAACTTTTCAATCATGCACGCCACTTGAAAGCTTCATCCAATTGCATTCATACGCACGAATATCGTGCATAATTAATCGCAATTCTTGAGCTTGTTCCATGACAGTTCTAGAATCCACCATTTTGAAATCTAGAAACCGCCAACCACGAACTTCTTGGAACCGGCGTCCTCGATTCGGTACTTCTTTTCTAAAGAATCCCGAGCTCTTTGGAAGATTTCACTTCACTATACACATTGTATAGCGAGTCGACGATCCATTTAGGGCGTAGTTGCGGCACGAGGAAGTCACCCTGGCCCCAATCATCAAAGCGAGACGTTTTTCATTGTTGGTTTCATTTTCTTCCACCACCTTTGGTGGATCCTCCTCGAGGAACTTAGCGAGGCTCGGCGTAGTCGGATAAAACACCATCTTGGATTGCCATCTTTTAAAATCAGCACGAGAAAATTTTTTCGGCTTCTCGGCGAGACAGGAGCGAGGGTAGGAACATTCACCCTTGAAGTAGACGCCATCGTTTACTAAAACAAAAAGCTGTTTATCTTGCGTTGTTGAAATTTCGGTGTTTTATTTCGTAAAGCGTATTACAAACGAAACTTGTCTATAACGAGAGAATGAAAATTTGCGAGAAAAGGCGAGGCGAGTTAACACTCTATCCGCAAGATAAACACGCCGTGTAAGTCTTTGTGAACAGGCGTGTTATCCCCAAAGATACAACGACTTCGTCCTTGTAATAGCAAAGATTTGCAAATTACAAGGCACTTTCGAATCGAAATGTGCAGTACACTATGCAAGTACAAGAAAGAAAATGAGTATGAAAGAGTACAACAACAATGCTCCTATTTATAGGACTTCCAACCAGGTCTTGGGGTCTCTTTCTTTGCAGGCGTAACTCCGGGGATAATGGTCGTAACCTCCAGGTAGTGGGCACTCCTTCAATGACCACTATCTTGAACTTCTTCAAGTAGTGGGTGGTGGTCTTTGTTCCATTATAAAAGCCGTAGATTCACTTTTAAGTTGCAACTTTATTTGTTTTTATTCTCCAAACAGGAAGAAAATGAGTATGAAAGATGTAGCGTGTGGCCTTGCCCACCACACCTCACATGTGTATAGTTATTTCAACACTCTTATACACCCACTATTTATATTGAATAAAATTAATATTTTATTCCCATGTGGATGGTGTCTTTTGGGGTCATCCATTATCCCATTTCAAAGTGACTATCTTGTGGATTTTATTTCTCACTCACCACTAAATGGTTTTGAGAAGTTAAATATACCACACTCATCTACTCGAAACGTAGAATTTTATTTTAATATTTAATTCCTCCAAAATTAAATAATTAGTCACAAAAAAATTGGTCAAAGCTAGGTATCAACCATTACTTCTCAAACCAATTTCAACGGGGACTTTCTTAAAAAGTAAGACCAAGGGGACAAATATTAAAATAAAACTTAATAAATTTATATATAAACTCTATACTAAATCTAAGTTTTTCAACAAATTAAGGGACGACTACGCTAATCATATCTTTACTTCCTACTCCATTTGTCTTGTATGATGGGCATTCGGAAGAATTGTTTAAAGATTATGTAATAGGAGGATTTGACTTTTGAAAGTGGCAAACACAATTTATTTCATTTTTGGAAATTACTTTTTACCACGTTTTGTTGCATCAATGAATTTTAATGACGCTATCAAAAAGTGTCATTATAAATAAACATTTAATGACGCCTTTTAAAAAGCGTTGTAAACTATAAAAAATTAGTGATACTTACTAGAAATTGTTAACATTTTAGTAAATTAATGATACTTTTATTGAAGTGTCATTATCTTAAAAAAATTACCGATTTTTTTTATAAATGTCACGATAATTATAGAATTTACTTACGTTTTTTTATTTGTGTCCTTAAAAAGACATCTCTTAGTAAAAAATGTGATAAAACCGATGACTAATTCTAATTTACTTACGCATTTTTTATTTGTCGCCAAATTTTTAAAATTAAATTACACTTTTATTGTTTGTGTCATCAAAATGACGACACTTATTAAAAAGCGTCATAAAATTGATGACACTTTTTATTTTACTTACACATTTTTTTATTTGTCGCCAAAATTTTAAAATTTACTTACACTTTTATTGTTTGTGTCATTACAATGATGACGCTTATTAAAAAGCGTCACAAAGTAAAACATTAGAATATCAATCCCACATCAGAAGATCGAAGTGTTGAGAGTGTCTTTGAGAGTTAATAAATAGACACTATGTGGTGTATAATTGACTAACAACATTAATATTCAAAATGAGTCAAAAACAAAATATTAAGTTTAAATTTAAAAACAAATAATTGATCTTTAATAAATTTTACAAAAGGTAGAAATATAAAATTCGTCATAATTTTAATGACACTAATTTTCAAAAGCGTCGGGACTTTAGAGACGCTTAATAGTGTCCCTAAATTTAACAACGTTTTTACCGTAAGCAAAGCTTCATTTAAAACATATTAAATCTTTATTAATTGTGACAGAAAATAGCGTAACCACATAAAAGCTCCAGGAAATGAGATTTACCTACACATAGATCTTGCGTCACGGGTATTTTCGTGACATCAAATTTAACAACACAACTCGTGACGCTTTCAAAAGCGTAGGTAATATACCTTATGACGTTAATAAGCGTCACCAAGTGAAAATTTTAGCGTCACTAAACACAGTTTTTTTGTAGTGTTAATTTTTTCAGTTTTGTTTATTGTTCAATGAAATAAAAGTGGTATTTTAAAGAAAATAGAATGAAATAACATAACATGTTTATTTCTTTATTAGGCCCTTTCTAGTTGAAAGATTTCAATTCGGCTAGGCTCTACCGATACGATGGGCTATACACTTCAATCACAGATAATCAAGGCCCAATTTAAATTGCTATATGAGACACTGTTCTAAAAATCTCCGCCTAGGTGCTAGACTCCCCTTATTCGCCTAGGTTTTTCTTCGAGTAGACTCCGCATAACCCCGCCCAGGTCCTGCTTAACCCCGCCCAGGCTCCGCCTAGGCACTAGGCCCCAATGATGTGAACCGCAATAACAACTGTGCATACGACCCAACAACAATATGTTGTTAACCTAAGATCTTCACTAATTCGGTTAATGATTGGTGGAAACCTCAACCCGTTGCTTAGAAAAGCAAGAACCTCGGTATGTGTAGATGCCACAAACAAATGTGTAAGTTCGCTTGATAAGTCGGTAATCGCAACAAGATGAACAATCTTGAAGCTATGGGAAAACCCAAAGGGTTTCAATATTCAATATCAAAGTTGTTATAAAAAATAAACAAGTGTTGCCTTATATAGGCGACTCAAAGCAAACCATAAACAAACTAGAAAGAAAAAGAAGTCCAAACTCAAAAACAAAACTCAATCGCAGTCAATATTCACGTGTGAGCGACATTACGTGTCCGGGATTTTTGAATCTGTTCCTGGAGTCTTCATAAAAGTTGTAGCCCTTTCTCTTAGCTTTCCATAGCTACTTGAAACAGCCCAATACCAATGTTGTAGAGAACATTATGACCCAAATACTAAATCCTACCAGTGCTGACCCGCACAGACACGGGCCGTGCGTATAGGCACGAGTTGCCCGTGCGTCAAGCCAAAAGCCCTATTTTCATTCACCAAGGTGCACGAGCCATGCGTGGAGGCACGGGCTGCCTGTGCGTCAAGTCGAAACTCGACTTTGTCTTCGACTTTGACCCCTGCTCATCCCAAACTCGAAGTATAAACTTAAGACGTGACCTTAAAGGTTTATTTGGCCTCCAAAACATCCAAACGACTCAAAACAACGAAAATAAACACCTAATCTATGATAAACAAATACAAGAACTCAAGAACTCAATTACATAGTTTTCAAGAACTCGAGATAACTTGCATTTGGTGTTGCCCGGATCCTTCGTGACTGTATTCTCATCACCCAGTCTGCCGCCTGACTAGCATCTAGCGCTTTTTAGAACAATGATATGAGGTCTATTGAAAATTCACTACATCCGGCATTTTTTTTAGCAACACTCTAGCCCGCATTTTAACTATGAGCGTAGGTAATTTTTTCAGTTATGTTTATTGTTCAATGAAACACAAGTGGAAAAGAACATAACATGTTTATTTCTTCATTGGGCTTGTTGGGAAATTAATTTTTAGATTTTGATGAATGCCATGTAAAACTTAGAATAGAAAGTTGGCACCCCATTTTTGTTGTAAAGTGCATTGTAATAGATAAATTTGACGAGTTGAGTCAAGTCGCCCATGCCCGAACATGCAAGAAGACAATGTAGACTAGAAGGAGGACTCATTGCGAGGCGGTGAGTGTGGCAAAGAAGAGAAGATAGGAACTCGACTGAAGGTGCAGCGGAGATACAACTGAGTGAAGTATCTCAATCAAGACAACTCAAGACAGCCAAGTCTCTAGTTGAAGTGACAGAAGAGTCATCCAATGATTGGAAGTCGACTCAAGTCAAGCGGGAAAGTTAAGAAAATGCGGTCAAGTCGAGATAATCGAAAGAGATCCGTTTACGTAAGTCAAGAGAATTACTTAAACAAGTAATACCTCCCATCTTTGCCTTTCTTAAAGTATTCAATCCCGAAGCGTGCAAAAGGAATAAACAATGGGAAGCATCAACTGTGTGTCGAACTACGAAAAGTGAAGAATCATTCATACGAGGAAGTGGCAATTCCAAGGACTGCAACAAGACAAGCCAACGGCCACAAGTGTCTTTTGAAAATAAGCCTATCTCTTCAACGGGCAAATTTTTGAAAGATCACTATAAAAGGCCGATGAATCACTCGAGAGAAGGTTACAGAACCACGAACATTCAAGCTAACATTCGAATCAGTAACCAAAAATATTCTCAAGTCATTCAAGATCAATCCTCAAGCCTACATTACGAAGGTAATCAATCCAACACTCACTTGTGAAGGAAAGACAACTTCTATTAGTTGAAGAGGAAAATATTTGAAGAATTAAGGGGTCTACATTCCACGAAGGATTGTAGGAAGGTTCAAGGTCGAACTAGCTCAAGTTTTGGAGGGCTTCGTGATCAAATCCAAGAAGCTTGAGCAAGTGGGCTGTAGTAGCAAGGCAAGCGCCTGTGAAGAAGAAGGCCGAGTCGCACGAGAAGCCACGGTTTGTGTGACCAAGGCATCTCGGATCGAGTCCCAAAGGATCAAGTCATTTGTGTGATCAAGACTTGTATCTACGGATGTTAACCACTATGTATATTGATCAATACTTAGTGGATTCCTCCAGGAGTTGGAGAAGAGAGGAGTAGAAGAATTACCCCATCTTGAACCTCTATAAAAATTTTTGTGTCATTTACATTTCAAAGACTTTAATTTCGCATATTACTTTTATATCTCTTTGATAAATTTGCTATCCAATTGATAATCAATCAAGTGCTAAAACCAAGCATTAAAACAAACTTAACCAAATTCAAGGGTGTTAAGTCTTCCATTGAAAACATATCACGGTCGAGTTAAGTCTTTAGTCAAAACAAGCAGTGAGTTATTCTATCAACGGCTCGGTCAGTCGTTGAGTGACTAACTCTATTTGCGATTAACTAACTTTGTCCATCAAGGACTCAAATTTGAAATATTAACTCGAACAATTTAAAAGGACTAAATCGAAAAGTTTGTAAGGTTTAATCAACCCCCCTTCTAAACCTTACACTCACACCCCTTGGGACCTACAAGGCTCTTTTATATAGAGATGTCAATAAGGGTCAGGCCCTGAGGGCCGACCCTAATTGACCTTAGGACCGTCTAGGGCTAAGGTAGGGTGGCCTTTAGGGCTTTTTTCCGATAAGGTATTTTATATATTTATATTCAAAATTTATGCTTGTAATACTATTAATTTATTATTTGATCTCATTTATCAGTTACCATTTATCTTAACAAATTATCAAATTTGATCTTTGAACTCATTTATAATTTAGTCTTACTAAATAACTTAGTAAATACAAAATTAAAGTTGGTATGTAATTGGTAATGATTATTTAGTACACTAATAATTATAAAGAAATAAAACATATTTGGTATAGACAATGTGATTACTAAAATAAAAATAACAAATTTTAAATATTTTAATGCAAATTGAATGTAACAATTACAGGCATTATTTTTATAAAATAAGAATTTTGCAAGTTAATTTTTCCGATGCAATGTTTTAATTTAGATGGAATAACTTCATCAAAAATATTAAAATAAAAAAAATAAAAAAGTCATAGGGCCGATCCTGGATCGACTCTAGCCCAACAGGGCTAGGACTGGGCTTAGATTTTCCAAGCCCTTATAAGTTCAGGGTTTTTTAGCCCTAGCTCTTAAGGGTTAGGGCCTCTTAGAGCTAGGGCAGGGCCGGGATGGGCCGACCCTTATTGACATCTCTACTTTTATAGTTCAAAGATTTTACTAAATGAGCTAGGCTCTACCGATACGATGGACTCTAGACTTCAAACACAGACCGAAGACTAATTTACATGGGATAAGGACAAAAATACCCAACATTTCTTTAAAAAAGTTACATTTAAACTCTTAGTCTTTTTTCTGAACATTTATACGCTCCCGCCTTTCTTCCCGGACATTTTCACGTTCCTGCCAATCTTCCCGGATTTTTTACGTTGTTTCAATGTTGTTTCAAGCATGTTTCACCTAATAAAATTTCAGTGAAAATTAATTTTTTCCTCATTAAATAATCAATTTTATACTCGGAATCTTATAAATAATAAAAAATATACACATAAAACAACACATATTAAAATAAAACACATCGAAAATATTATAAAAACAACACATGAATAGAAAAACACAATTCAATTTTTGATCCAATGCATTGAAAACGTCGAAAGCACATAGAAACAACCAAAAAACAATAGAACAACATTAAAACCTATATAGAAACAACACCAAAATAATATAAAAAACAAACAAGAACAAAAAGAACTTAAAAGTAGGTAAAAAAAACGCATTGAAACATCGAATACAATATGGAAACAATAAAGAAACATCAGAACAACATTAAAAATAGTATAGAAACAACCTAGAAGCAATATATGAACAAAAAAAGCATAAAAAATAGGTAAAAATTGTATCGAAATATCGAAACAACACATAAACAATATAAAAACAACCAAGAAATAAAATAAACAACATAGAAACAAGTATGAAACAACAGAAATAATCTAGAAAATAATCCAGGAACAAAAAACTCGAAAAAAGCATAAAAATATCCCAAAAAAGGTGTAGCTGCATAAAAATATTAAAAAAAGAGAGGAGAGCGTATTAAGTGTCTTTTCTCCCAAAATATTGGGTATTTTGGAATTAACTCAATTTACATTGCTATAGGCAGCCCACTAAAAAAAAAATCCTCCCTGCAGTCAAGCTTCTCCACATTGATTTCCCCACACACAATATTTTGTGTATGGAGGCATTCCATACGTAGAAAATTTGGTGGAAAGTAGGGATGGTAATAGAACAAGGCAGATACTAAAAGGCCTAGACCCGCCTATCCATCCAAGAGTTGGGACAGGTCGACCCGTCATGGGCCACGGGGCGGGTGCACGCGCCTAGCTGGGGGCATACTGGCCTCGACCCCCACTTTCTTTCAAAACAAAATACTTGCATTAAGAATTTATTTTTGAAAAAAGTTATATTATAATTTATGCGATTCTATTTAGTTTTCTATCCAGCCCATCCCACTTTCATGTATTGGTCCATGACTATATTAGAGCCGGTAAAATTGGCTCGACCTGATGGGCCAAGCCAGCCACTTGAATAATAATAATATGTATGCTTATTGAAAATACAAATAAAATTTAAGATATAATACTTATCCTAGTAATTAAAAATATATTATTAAATACAAAGTCAATTTATTTGTAAAGTAATAAGAATCAAGATTAAATTAATATAATAAAGAATATTATTATGGAATATTCATTTTTAGTGCCAATTGTTAGAAGTGGAGTGTAGTTTTTGTATTAAAATAGTACAGTATCTGCAGTAAAATGGTGCCAATTGTTGGTCCAAAAGTTTTCCCGCCTGTTTTTATTTCCGAAATTCGGAGATCATTTTAATGCAAAATCCTAGCCGTAGATCTTGCAATATATACTAAACAATAATATTGAATATTAATATTGATATATTTATGTATGAATATTATATAATCAAAGATTAGATACACAAATTACCATAACAATTATTTATAGAAAATGTTGCTCATTAAGTACATAGACGATATGATACACGGATTGCCATTAACAACACTAGTAATCCCGCACGTGCGATGCACATGTATTATTATTTTATTATTATTGGTTTATACTGAAACTATGTATTAACATGAGTTGGTATTTATTATTTTATTTTAATAATAAAATATTCATATAAAGTAAATATTAAAATAAAAAATTTATGTATAAAATTTATATTTTTAGATATAGACTTAAATTTCAAATTCAATTGGAAAACATCAAATGAATCAATTAGAAAGGTCAATTAAATATATCACAATCTAATAATTTAATATAATAATATTAATCAAACAATTTGTCTATACTTGACATTTACGATTGACGTTGTTTGTAGAAAACATAATCCAATAAATATTTTCAATATTTTTCTTAAACATGACATTTGGAATAAATACCATTGAAAGCGTTGTTTACAGAAAACATAATCCAATAAACATAACCCAAAATTTGGAAAAGCCCCAGGCTAGCTCCGAATTTTTCTACATATATTATATGCATGGGTTGGGTGGTCCAGGCAATTTTGTGGCCCGATCAAAATCGGGGACCGATTCACCCATTGCCATCTATAGTTACAATGCTCAACTCAAAATTGTTTCAATGTTTATAGGTTTATAGGTTTCGGACTTTTCAGAGAAGTGATCTGTAAATGCAGATCCTGATAATTGAAATTTTTCTGCACACTACAAAGTGCCAAAAATACAAATGATATAAAGACAAAGCTAATAGTAATAAATTAAATTCATATTATTATTATTTTTTATTGTGATTTTAATATTTTAATTAATTGTGTGAAAACTAATCCTTCAAGTGTTTTTATTCTCGATTAAATCAAAATTTCAAGAATCAGTAAATTCATAAATTTATTCGTAAATATAATACAACAATACATAAAGATGATACTAAATGTTTTCCTCACCTACATAAAAACTTGTTATTTTTTATACTATGGTATAACTTAGTAGGAAAAAAGTTAAATTAGACCGGTTTCACATCATAAAATTAACGTGTGGATAATTCAAGATAATAGGGTGTTAATAGTGCAACTGTATTTTTTTTCTTATATTGACTAATGATAAAGAGAAAAGGTTGGAAGGCATTGTGAATATGTTGCCTATATAGTAGATATATTTTATGCTATTGACTATAATATTTTAAAGAAGAATGAATAAATATTTCTATAATCAATTGATAAATTTTAAATTGAGATATTATTCAAAATAATATGGCAGAAAAAATCATGATAAAAGTTTATAGCAAATTATTATTTCATTAGATATAAACTATAGTTGTATTACTGCAAAAATTTAAAGCAATATCATAATAAATTAATAATACACTAAAAAATTATGAATATAAACATGATACAACTGAAACAGAGAGTAGGAATCGTACTATTGACATTTATGTTCATTCTTGTAGGTCCCAAGGACTAAAATCCTTTTAAAATATTACAAAGTTAATTACACGACTAAGTTAGTTAATCGTGAGTTAGCCACACTCAATTGCACTCGTAAAGATTTGTTGATAGAATAACTCATTTGTTTAGACTAAACCTTAACCATTTGTGATGAGATTTTCAGCGGAAGACTTAACACCTTTGAATTTGAATTAAGTTTATTTTAACATTTGATTTTAGCACTTTGTTAATTATCGAGTTGGATAGCAAATTATCGTGAGATATAAAGTGATATGCGAAATAAAATCTTTGAAATATAAATGACACAATAATTTTTATAGAGGTTCGAAGATGGGGTAATTCTTCTACTCCTCTCTTCTCCAACTCCTGGAGGAATCCACTAGGTAATGATCGATTTACAAAGTGGTTATCAGTCCAGATACAAGTCTTGGTCACACACGGTGACTTGCTCCTTTGGGACTCGTTTGGAGATGCCTTGATCACTCGGTGGCTTCTCGTCCGACTAAACTTCTTCTGGTATTTGCGCTTGCTACTTCAACTCACTTTCTCAAGCTTCTTGAATTTGATCACGAAGCCCTCCAATAACTTGAGATTGGTTCGACCTTGAACCTTCCTATAATCCTCCTTGGAAAGTAGACCCCTTTTGCTTCTTCAAAAGTTTTCTCTTCAACAGTTTGAAGTTGTCTTTCCTTCACAGCGTAGTGTTGGATCGATTTCCTTTGAGATTTTGGCTTGAGAATTTGCTTGAATAACTTGAGAATATTTTTGCAGGTTATAATATGTATAATGCTTGTTTGTTCGTGGTTCAGGTAATCAAGGTAACCTTTTCTCAAAGTGATTCCTCAGCCTTTTATAGTGAACTTTCAAAAATCTGCCCGCTGACGAGATAGGCTGATTTTCAAAAGTCACTTGTGTTCGTTGTCTTGTGTTTTCTTGGTCTTCAATCTTGAGATGTAGACCTTTCCTCGTATTAAATGAATGTCCAACTTTTTAGGTTCTGACACGAGGTGCAGTGCTTCCTTTATTCCTTTTGCACGCTTTTGGGACTGAGCACTTTAAGACACGGCAGCATGGAAGTATTACTTGTTTAAGTAATGTTCTTGACTTTTGTGCAATGAATTCTTTTCAGTTAACTCCTCTTTGCAGCTGCCTTTTCCCCAGATGACTTGAGTCTGCTCCAATGATTGAAAGACTCATCTGTCACTTCAACTTGACTTGGCTTCTTGAGTTGACTTAACTGACTCTTCTCACAGCTGTCTCACAGCCGATACTCCTTCAGTCGAGTCCTTGACATTTCTTCTTTGCCACACTCAGCTGCTTCACAGCGGAGTCTTCATTCTAGTCTTCGGTTGACTTTTTGTATTGTGCATAGGCATAGATTTGACTTGACTCGGCTCATAATTACCTATTTATTATAATAAAATTACAAGGAAAATGGGGTGCCAACTTTCTAGTCTAAGTTTTACATGACATTGATCAAAATCTAAACAATAAATTTCCCAACAATTTCCCCCTTTTTGATGATGCCAAATCATTACAAAATTAAGTAAAATGTAAACAACACAGATACATACAAACAATACAGAAACAAAGAATGTATGTGTTGAATAGATCGTTTTACTGATCATATCATTCTTGTTCTTTAAACAACTGTTTACAATGTGTATCAGAGCAATCAGAGCATATACTATATCTACGGCAAATACAGATTTTTCATTAAATGTACAGAAGACTTACATACATATGCATTTACAAAAGTAAAATACATGAAGGGGTTAGCAACAACACTTCATCGTCTTCGCTGCCTCCTTCTTTCTTCTTCAGCTCTGTCTTCGTCAGCTCTTTGTCTCTTCTTTTCTTCTTCAGCTGCCTTTTTCTTCTCGTAGGCTCTCTTGGCAGCTTCATCTTTTCTTTTTCTTTCCTGTCTTTCTTGCCACAATTGAGTTTGCCTCTTATTTTCTTCTTCGATTCTCTTGACATACTCAACATTTTTCCTCTCCACTTCCAGATTGGCTATAGCATCATATCCAGCCTAGTAGATCCTTCCTTTCTTGCCTGGATCTACATATTAAATGTTTTTGGGTAGAGGTCTAGGTATAAAACCTCCACCTCCACCACTTCTTCTTTCTTTTCTGGGCGTATATTGTACCGGAGTCTTCTTCTTACCAAGCAGAGTGATGCTAGTAGTCTCTTGCCGCCTATCGCCTTCTTCGCATGACTTTAGACCTTTCTCCCAAAGTACAAGTCCCAGGCTTGGGCTATGGACATGTTTTTGAAATATCCTTCGAACTCGGCGTTTTGAATTCTTCAACAGATCTTGGCTCTTGTCCGTCATCCGGAATGGCATTTGTATCTTTTCTTGCGGAATACCTCCAAATTGTTTCAACATTTCTTCAACACGGACATCCATTCTCTTGTCAAAATCCTCCATCTCTCGCTTCTACAATCTTTTTCTTATGAGACATGGGCACTGAAGAGTGATAGAGTGGCGAGTTAAGAGAAGTTTCTTGATTATCTTGGGCGTGACATGACCTTTGCCGAGGGGTTTCATCAAGCATTAAGGTCATATCCTTTGACCTTTCCCCTCAATGACTTTTCCCTTTTCTTTCCTCTTCTCAAAATGCATCTGTCTTTTCTCATTTGATGTCTCCATCAAACTCTTTTGGTATTCCTCTTCCCCCTTTTTGGCATCATCAAAGGAGAGAGGAACCCCTGGAAACATCCCAACAAGCATGAAGTCCAGTCGGTTGATGGCTGAATTCTGCTTGGAGTCGGTTGCGAGTAAGTCATTCGAAACTCGAGCGGGTGGCTTTAGACTCCTTTGCCACGATTTCATTTCAGCCATAAGAAGGCTGAATTTGACATTCATATTTTCCTCAACATGCAGAAGTTCTTTTCGATGAAATTCACACAACAATTCCATCTCAGTTGTATGGGAGGCATGCAATCTCTCCATATAGGTTTGCATCTTGCCTTCATGTCGGCATTGTCGGCCTCCGGATCGGCATTCGATTGTATAGTGCCTTGAAGTAGCGAACTCCGCCGAGACGCATGACACTGGGCTCTGCTTTGTTGAGACCATTCCCTTATTCGACCACCACCTCTCAAGTCTGTTTGTGAGAGTGGCATCTCTATTGTAATCGATCGCATGTTGAGAGAGGCTTGGTGCCGTTCAATATTCTCAATCTCTTCACTGATTTTCTTGAAGATTTCACGCATCTCGGTTATCCGACTTGAGTCACTTGGCCCACTCGATCGAAATTGAAACCAAGCGCACAATCGAATCAGTAGGAATTACGGGATCTTCTTGGACGGTGTAGAGCTTTTGTTCTCTTGCAGTCTCTTCTTCGAGCACGGGCAGCTCACGAGAAAAAGGAAATACTTCTTCATAAGCATCGTCTCGCACTTGAGATATTGTGCGTGAGGTGGTCTCTTACTGACTCCGGGAAGCTTGTGTGCGATTGACTATGATTCTTGGGGCCTTTGATGGCATTGACCGGTGGCCGAGCCTCAATTTGCCTTAATGACTTCTTTGATCTCACTAGTTTGTCCTTTTGATTTTGTTGTTCCTCGGCCGTATCGATGGCGTCATCGAAAGATGATGAGACTTGAGGGCTTGGCTCATCATCAAAATTGAACGTTTGACGAGTAGCTTTGAAATCGGCTTACTCGCACTTGGAAGAACATCCTCAGCTGAGTCTTTTTGATGTGCAACAGGGGTGGACTCAACTTCATCTTCAGATCCCAGAAATGATATGTCAAGGTTGTCTTGGGAATCATGAAGAGCACTAATCTCCTTTTGAGATTCTTCAATATGAACGGGAGGGATGTTTGCATTTTGTCTCTTTACCGGGAAGTCTCAACCTCCATTGGGCCTTCATTACCTCATGCGGTCTCAATCGCACAAGGCCTTGTACATTCCCTTCGACAGACGCAGAATCGCTTTAGGGTCTTAGGGTCTTCTGCGATGGCATCCACAGAGTCTCAACTCCCTGGATTGCACTATCATTGCCAGTGTTAACTCCGGGGCAGATCCATCTGTGCCTCGACTACATCGTGGCGTCCTCGGCCGCAAATTTGTTGGCACTTGGTGAGACAAACTTAATCGTCCGAGCCGTCGGTGACAACTTGCTATTGTTCTATTTCTTTCTCTTTCTCCACTTCGCCTCCTTCCTTCATTGTGGAGTCATCTGCAGCAACCTCCGACCTAGATGCGGTGGAGTGAGTTTCCCCTCGGCACACACCGGTGAGTGATGATGGTGGGGTCACTCGCTCCGGACTCCGTCGGTTTCCATTGAGTGTTCGGTAGTGGGGCGGTGGTAAGACACCTTCGACAGGGATTGGCTCAACTTGGGTGCCCAAATTCCCAGTGTCATCGCCATGTCCCTTGGATCCGTCCTCTGAGTGAACTGGAGAAGTGGTTGCAGCAATAACTGTGGCAATCTGTTGTACCACTTCTAACGGATCAATCTCCAGCTGAGATTTAGAAGACTCTCCAGGTCTTTCCCTCAGTTGTTGCTCATGCATCAATCTGGATTCCCGCATGGCTTGCTGCATATCCAACGTTTCCTTTGCAGCAACAGGATCCATGTCCTCATCACTTCCTGAGAGCATGTCAATGTGAGGATGAGTGTGGTGGCTGGTTCGATGAAAGGACAAATCTTTGGCTTTCTCACGAGCTTGACTTCCTCCGCTAATCTCTCTCCATTTCTTTCTCCTTGAAGATATGCAAGATATCCGGCGATTATCTTCATCAAGTGCACGAAGCACGATAGTTAAACCTAGGAAATTTTGCAATTCTTCCTCTTCCTCAATTAACTCGGGACGTTCAAACTGCACCCTCGAGCGACTCGGCTTCCATGCACGCCATTCATGCGGGGCAATTTGAATATCCGGGTACACGGGGGAGAAACAACTATCACATCATCATCTTCATCCTCTTCTTGTTGCCCTTCCTTTTCAGGAATGGAAGGCAACATGCTCTCTTTGCTCGGCTCCTTCAAGAGCATCGGGGCGGTGGAGACACAACTCTTTCATCGGGAGATTTTGTCTCATTTGCGCTCTTCTTCCTCGCCTATTCTATACACTTCTTTGGGTCTTTTTTTTTGCCTCTGTGATCGGCTTATGACTTGGTTGTTTGATCAACAACCTGAGATCGCACTTCTTGGTGATCTCGAGAGATTTTCTCGGTGAGTGGCGGACTCATTTGTCTTCTCAAGCTCGAGAGCTTGGTGATTCTTCTCATTCTTTTTGTCCTTACTAGAGGAAGTTCGGTTCGATACTTCTTCCTCGCCTTCCTCCTTGGCGGTGGGGGCGTGCATCTTTCGTCTTTGATCGAGGAGCGCCTTCCTTGGCTTGGCGGGTCCTCTTCTTTTTGATGGTTGGAGAAGGTATTAGGGCTTCCTTCTCCACCTCGGTGCGTGGGTAGGAGACACACGGCTGCTCAGGCGGGTGACTTGGCTGCAGGGGGAGTTTTTCTTTGCGGCTGCAGGGGGCTTTTTTCTACGGGGGAGGCAACAAGCTGTTTCCTAGGGTCGGTTGATTCACCCTCACCGTGTCCGCCCTCTTTGCATGGGCTCTCTTCTGGGCTCTTGAAAGGTTAGCCCTAAACATCTTTTTGTTGACATAGAAGGACTTTCCATGCTGAAGGGGAATGCCCTTCACTTCCATCAAGCGGCCAATAACTAGGCCATAGCCGAGTGATCCTTCAAAGGACCCATCTTCCTTGAATGACTTGTTCGCAACGTTCTGGCAGAGTCTGCTGTATACAAACTCATCCCAGTTAGCTTTTTTCCCTTGCATGATCGCAGCCATGACGATCAGCTTAGTCTTGGACAGCTGATTGAAGCTTCCAAACTTCATGTCCATGCATTTTGAGACGACATCCATCAGCTTGTGATAGTCGTCCTTCAGCAATTTCTTTTCAGCTGTGTAGACTACTTTCGCAGCACACTCGGGTTTGGCTACTTCTTTCGATCCAGCAGCCAAGTCCACATCAGCTTCGTAAATCTCCATCATACCTTCCGATGGTAATAAGCAGTGCTCCGCAAGGTGTTTAGCAGTGATCATGATGTCCTTGTGGTGGACGGAGGACTTAATCCCTTCGTCTTGCACCTCGGCGTTCACATAGAACTGCGCCACCTCTTTCAGGTAGGTGTGCAAGTATTCTATCGTCAAAAAGGCCTTAAGCCTAGATTTTTCCAACATATCTGCTATTTTCTTCACAAGGGTTGCATCCGAACCCTGCTTAATCATGCCTTCGAAATCCACTAAGGAGCCTGTATGGATTTGCTTCAATAACTTGATGAAATCAGTCTTTGGTGCTATTTCTAGAGAATTTTACCGATGAAATCGTGATGAACTTGCTTTGAAAACAGGTAGCGTTTCGAGAGAGAAAAGGTTGGCTTTCGTATGCTTGAAGATGAACATTTTTTAAGTGTGAGAGAGAAAACTGAAGAAATGAGTATATAAGGGTTATGAAAGAACGTGTTTTTGGTTTTTGAATTTTGATCAGGATCAACGGCTCAGATTTAGCACGCCTCATTACATTTAATTGCTCGCATTTAATGCGGCAGCATTTATATCCAATCATATGCTTACTGTGCAGCTTTTGACTGTACCCGTCCTAATTACGCTGACGTCATCCATAAAAACATTCCCGCTTATTAAAAACGACTGCGTTTTTATCACTTAGCACATAAATGACTCAGCTCACTACACAAATGACTCAGCTCTTCTTCTCTCCTTCCATATATGACTCAAATTTGCCGCCTAACTCGATATAGTCGACTTCCGATACTGGCCGATTCACTTGGCTGATTCATGAGACTTGTTATATTTTCATCTTTTCACATTTCATCTCTTCTAATTGAGTCTTCTGAGTGTCAACTCAACTCAATTAACCCTAGCTCATGCTTAAGTTCTTCAAATCTTGATTCACATAGGGGTTTGGTGAATATGTTAGCTAGCTGTTTATCGGTTGAGATATATTCCAAAGTGATGTCTTTCTTTTCAACATGATATCTTATAAAATGATATCTGACATCAATGTGCTTTGTTCTTGAATGCAACACAGGATTCTGAGTGATTGCAATAGCACTTGTATTATCACACATAATTGGAATTTCTTTTTCTTCAATTTCATAATCTCTCAGTTGTTGTCTCATCCATAAGACTTGGGCACAACAACTGCCCGCAACTATGTACTCTACTTCAGCTGTGGATGTGGCTATTGAATTTTGCTTCTTGCTAAACCAGGAAACTAGTCTGTTTCCAAGCATTTGACATGTACCTGAAGTACTCTTCCTGTCAATTCTACATCCAGCATAGTCAGAGTCTGAGTAACCAATTAGTTTGAATCCACCTTCTTTTGGATACCATAAGCCAACTTCTTGGCATCCCTTTAAATATCTTAGGATTCTCTTAGTGCCGATCACGTGACTTTCCTTTGGAGCGATTGGAATATTGCACATACTCCTCTTTGCAAAGGTGATGTCTAGCTTTGCTTGATGTTAAATAGAAGCAGTTGATCCAATAAGTGCTCGTATCTTGTTTGATCCACATGCTTGCCATTTGCATCCATGTCCATCTTGTGATGTATTCATTGGTATTTTTGAGAAGACTTCTCTTCCATACCAAATTTCTTCATTAAATCTCTGGTGTACTTTGTTTGACTTATAAAGGTTCCATCTTTCAACTGTTTAACTTGGAGTCCTAAGAAGAATGTCAGCTCTCCCATCATGCTCATTTCAAATTTACCTTTCATGAGATTTGAGAACTTACTACACAGCTCTTTCTTTGTGGATCCAAAAATGATATCATCCACATATATTTGAACAAGCAATATACTCTCCCCATCTTGAATTCTGAAGAATGTACTATCCACTTTGCCTTTGGTGAATCCATTGTCAGTTAGCAATAGAGACAATGTATCATACAAAGCTCTTGGTGCTTGTTTCAATCTTTATAGAGCTTTATTGAGCTTGTACACTTTATCTCCAATGGTCTTTTGCTCAAAGCCTGGAGGTTGCTCAACATAGACTTCTTCTTCCAATAGTCCATTTAAGAATGCACTTTTCACATCCATTTGATACACAATGAAGTTTTTGTGTGCATCATAGGCAAGAAACATCCTTATTGCTTCTAATCTTGCAACAGGAGCAAATGTTTCATCAAAATCTATTCCTTCTTCTTGCCAATACCCTTTATCTTGCTTTGTTTCTTACCACAAAACCTTCTCCATTCATCTTGGTTCTGAAAACCCAGTTTGTGCCAATAACATTTTGATGGGTTGGTCTATGCACCAATTCTCATACTTTGTTCCTTTCAAATTGATTCAGCTCTTCCTGCATGGCTTGAATCCAATGTGTGTCATCCAATGCTTGTGACACATCTTTTGGCTCTATTTGGGAAATAAAACAAGTGAACATTGCTTCTTGTTGAGCTCTGGATCTGGTTCTTTTACACCATCTCTTACATCTCCAATGACTAGCTCTGGTGGATGGTCTCTCAACCATCTCACATCAGGTTGGAGTAAATCAGCTGGGTTCAGTTGTCTTGCAGTAGTGTTGTCTTGAGCATTTCTTTCATCATCATTTAGCTGTAGATTTTCCAGCTGTCTTTGAGACTCAACAGTCTCATCTACATCTTGATTGATTGCTCCAACTTCAGCTTCAATATAGGGACTCTTCTGCATAGTTTACTGATTCAGCTTATCAGCTAACTCTTCAAAGTTTTCTCCACTTACATTAGGTTCATCAAAAACCACATGGATAGACTCTTCTGTGACCATAGTCCTCTTGTTCAACACTCTATAGGCTTTACTTTCAGCTGAGTATCCCAGAAAGATACCTTCATCAGCTTTAGCATCAAAAGCCTTTAGATTATCCTTGCCATTGTTGTGGATGAAGCATTTACATCCAAATATTCTAATATATGCAACATTTGGCTTTCTTCCTGTCCAAATTTCATAGGGAGTCTTTATCAGCTGTCTATTAAGCATGCATCTATTTTGAGTATATCATGAAGTGTTTATGGCTTCAGCCCAAAATCTTTTAAGCGATCCGGCTTGACTAACATGGTCCTTGCGACTACCTTGAGAGTTCTGTTTCTTCTTTCTCGCTACTCCATTCTCGATGTGGAGTCCTGCTGTGAGATAATTCATGAGCAATACCATTTTCAACACAATATCGAGTAGTTATCCCATTGACAAACTCGGTTCCTCTATCGACCTTATCTTTATAATGGTTTGACTCTTCTCATTTTGAACTCTTCTCATCACCGAGGCAACTAAACGCAAGGTTTCCTTCTTTTTGCACATGAAGATTGTCCATGTATATCTTGAATAATCATCCACCACCACTAAAGTGTATTTCTTTCCACTTATACAAGCTAGCTCAATTGGACCAAACAAATCCATATGCAAATGGATGCAATATTCTTGTTGAAGATGGACTAGACTTCTCTTTGAATGATGATTTGATCCGCTTTCCCATCGGCATGCATCACATACACTTTCTTTCTTGTACACTTCGAGTCTAACGGACCTTCCACAAGATGACTCCTTGCAAGCTTGTTAATTGTCTTGAAGTTCGGATGACTACCTTCTTTCGCCACAACCAACTTGATTTAGTACTTTTTGCTAACAAACAAGTACTTGGTGTGGTGATCGACGATCTACCACATACATATTCTTCATGCGGATCCTTATAACACTATTTCATTTGATTTGAGTGTCTTTAATTTGGCACACTCCCATATTGAATCCAACATTATAGCCCTTGTCACGAGTTGGTCGATCTTAACAAGTTGAAGTTGAGACCTTCAACATATGCAACATCCGTGATTTCTAATCCATTTTTCTTGATGGATCCAATGCCTCTTATTTCCCCGAGCTTCATTTCCTCCAAATATGACTTTTGCGCCTCTAATCTCGTTGAATTTTGACAAATTTTTCTTATTTCTGTTATGTGTATGGGAACAACCACTATCCATGTACCAGGTTCCTTGGCACTCACTTGTTCCTTAAACCCGCAATCAAGGAAATCGGTTTTTGTACCCATACTTGCCTGGGTCCTAAGGGGTTAGTCTTTGTAAGATGATCCAACCAACCTATAGCCAAATGATCGACTAAGAGGTTGCCATCTATCTATGCCATAATCATAACTCACTTTGGCAAATTGCTTGGGGCATTAGGTTCATACAACTGTCTCTTTTGTCCGTATGCCTGTGTGTGTGTCTTAGCAATTGCCTTCTTTGGGTAGCTGTGATATTTCTGAGTGTAGTGCCTAGGTGCATTTGTGTGTCGATGATAGTTCTTTTGCCTTTGGAATAACCTTTCCGAGTTCTAGGCCTTTGCCATTTGGGCTTATATTCCATAGGTTTTTCTTTGATATTTCACATTATTCCAATCAGCTTGGCTTGGGTAGTTTCTACCATTCCCATCATATGTGTTTCTTTGATAAAACTTTCGGGGTTTTTGGTAGCTCTGTTTATTCTTCACAGAGTACTTCCTATTTGGAGTTCTTTGAGGAACTCGCTAGATTTCTTCTTATTTGTCATCTCAAAGATACTCAATCAGTGGTTGTTTTCCTTTTCCTTTATATCCAAGGCCAATTTGTTTGTGATTGTGCTTTGGAGTGAATGTGGGTGCAACATTTGGTGTCTTGGATTTTTGAGATGCTTCATTACTTGAAGATCCTTTTTCAAAAATCACTCTGGGAGTTTGATTGTGCACAAAGGAATTGAATCCTATGCCTGTCTTATCTCCATACTCTTTTTAGCTCATAATAAGGTCATCCAATGATTTAGATGCCTCTGTAAATGATGCAATCATATTTTTGAGATCATTTTCCCTTTTTCTATAGCAGCTATCTCTGCTATTAGTTTTGTATTTTCATCCTTCAGCTATTTGTTCTCATCAGCTATGTGACTTAGAGTGCTCAGCTCTTTAGTCAGCTGCGAGTTTTGGCTTTTGAGCTGGTTGTTTTCCTCGTTTAATAGTGTATGTGAGGATTTAATGTGCTCAAAATCTTTCCTCATTTTGCCTAATGAATCATAAAGATCAGTGGGTGATGAAGTGTGTGTGTCACAATCACTATCACTAGAATCTGAGTGAGATGAGTTAGAGTGTACCTCATCTTCTTGGTCAGGTTGATCTTGTTCTTTAGCCATTAGACATATCATTGCTTCTTCTTCAGAATCACTTGAGTAGTTAGCTTCACTACTCTCTGAGTCTGCTGTTTCTTTGGACTTAGCTGTTTCAGCAGTCTCTGCAGCCAACATGGCCTTTTTATTTTCCTATCTTCTTTCTCTGAAGACTCTTCTTTCTTATTCATTCATGTATTTATTGACTACAAGATATGGACAGTCAATGGCATAGTGTCCTGGTTGTCTACACTTCCGACACAGGTTCTCAGCTCTTTGATCAGCTCTTTCCGTTCTTGGATTATCAGCTCTCTGGTATTCAACCTTTTGATGCTCATCTCTCTTGGGTGGCCTATCTTCCCTTGACTTGGAGGGAGCTAAATGTCTCCTGGAGGATTCACCCTTGTTTCTTTTATAGTTCTTATTAAAGAACTTGTTGAATCTTTTAACCATCAAGGCAATTTCTTCCTGGTCAATGGCTTCCTTAACTTCAACTCTCTTTCCATCCTTGACTATAAGTACAGCTGTTTTGGGTACAACTGTTTCCTCTTGATCCTTTCTTCTCAGCTCAAATCCATAAGCTTTGAGGTCTGAGAAGAGTTCATGATTGGATGTTTTTGATAGGTCCATCGAGTGCCTTAGAGCCATGGTCTTCATTTCCCATTCAATCGGGAGGCTCCTTAGAATCTTCATACACATCTCCTTTTGTGTGTATTCCTTTCCAAGTGCTGAGAGCTCATTTGTGATTTCAGTGAATCTAGCATCCAGCTGATCCATTGTCTCACCTGCAAGCATTTTAAAGTTTTCAAATTTTTGAACAACAACATATAATTTGTTTTGTTTAATTTGCTCTGATCCTTCACAAATTAATGTTAGTTTATCCAAGATTTCTTTTGCTGTTTTGCATGACTTGACTTTATTGAACATTGTTTTGTCCAGAGTCTTGTAGAGAATATTTTTGGCCACATTGTCCAAGTTGTATCTCTTTCTGTCATCATTGGTCCATTCTGTCCTTGGTTTTTCACTAAGGCTGGTCTTGCTTCAGCCACAACTTCTTCTCCTTCAGCTGCAGCTACTCTCCTTTCAGCTGTGTTCACTTTCAATATTTGTAGTGGCCCATCCTCTATCACTAGCCACATTTCGTCATGTAAAACAGATAGATGAGCCTGCATACGAATTTTCTAGTCATCAAACTCCTCAATAGTGAACATGGGAATGCGTGTCAAATTTGCTTCCATGATAATAACTTTGCTGAATAAAAATAGCTTTTGAAAGAACAAGTGTTAAAAAAAATTCTTTGAAGGATTGGAGATCTAGTTCAGTAACCAGTGCGGAAGGCTCAATAAACCAACCGCTCTGATACCGCTTGTAGGTCCCAAGGGGTGTGAGTAAGGTTTAGAAGGGGGGTTGAATAAACCTTACCAACTTTTCGATTTTAGTCCTTTTAAAATATTACAGAGTTAATTACATAGCTAAGTCCTTGATGGACATCAAAGTTAGTTAACCAGCAGAGTTAGCCACTCAACAGCCTCGTAAGAGCTGCTGATAGAATAACTTAGCTGTTTAGACTATACCTTAACTTGGCCTGTGATGAGATTTTCAGTGGAAGACTTAACACCCTTGAATTTGAATTAAGTTTGTTTTAACACTTGATTTTAGCACTTTGTTAATTATCAGTTGGATAGCAAATTATCAGCAGATATAAAGTGATATGTAGAAATAAAATGCTGAAATATAAATGACACAATAATTTTTATAGAGGTTCGAAGATGGGGTAATTCTTCTACTCCTCTCTTCTCCAACTCCTAGAGGAATCCACTAGGTAATGATCGATTTACAAAGTGGTTATCAGTCCAGATACAAGTCTTGGTCATACAGCTGACTTGCTCCTTTGGGACTCAGTCTGGAGATGCCTTGATCACTCAACTGGCTTCTCGTCCGACTCAGCTTCTTCACAGGGCGATTGCCTTGCTACTTCAGCTCACTTTCTCAAGCTTCTTGAATTTGATCACGAAGCCCTCCAATAACTTGAGATTGGTTCGACCTTGAACCTTCCTATAATCCTCCTTGGAAAGTAGACCCCTTTTGCTTCTTCAAAAGTTTTCTCTTCAACAGTTTGAAGTTGTCTTTCCTTCACAGCGTAGTGTTGGATCGATTTCCTTTGAGATTTAGGCTTGAGAATTTGCTTGAATAACTTGAGAATATTTTTGCAGGTTATAATATGTATAATGCTTGTTTGTTCGTGGTTCAGGTAATCAAGGTAACCTTTTCTCAAAGTGATTCCTCAGCCTTTTATAGTGAACTTTCAAAAATCTGCCCGTTGAAGAGATAAGCTGATTTTCAAAAGTCACTTGTGTTCGTTGGATTGTCTTTTCTTGGTCTTCAATCTTGAGATGTAGACCTTTCCTCGTATTAAATGAATGTCCAGCTTTTCAGGTTCTGACACGAGGTGCAGTGCTTCCCATTGGTTTATTCCTTTTGCATGCTTTTGGGACTGAGCACTTTAAGACTTGGCAGCATGGAAGTATTACTTGTTTAAGTAATGTTCTTGACTTTTGTGCAACGGATTCTTTTCAGTTAACTCTTCTTTGCAGCTGCCTTTTCCCCAGGTGACTTGAGTCTTCTCCAATGATTGAAAGACTCATCTGTCACTTCAACTTGACTTGGCTTCTTGAGTTGACTTAACTGACTCTTCTAACAGCTGTCTCACAGCCGATACTCCTTCAGTCGAGTCCTTGACATTTCTTCTTTGCCACACTCAGCTGTTTCACGTTGGAGTCTTCATTCTAGTCTTCATTTGACTTCTTGTATTCCCAGGCATAGCTGACTTGACTCAGCTCATACAACCCTATTTATTACAATAAGAATTACAAGGAAAATGGGGTGCCAACTTTCTAGTCTAAGTTTTACATGGCATTCATCAAAATTTAAACAATAAATTTCCCAACAATTATCTATCGTTTATTTCCAATAGTTGTAGAACCTATGAGTTTTCTCATTTTGATCAACAATTAATTATCGTAATCACTCTTCAATCAAAAGAAATTGTAAAATACAATGGAAATTTTTCCAACCCGAAAAAGTTTATATGAGAAGTTTATTTGAAAATGCGATGCACGGACGGATTTCGTTTTCTGTAAATATTTGAATAAGATTTTTTTCTTAAAAGTAATACATAATTATCCATTTTGAGTGTTATATAGGTTGATAAAATTACATCGTTGAACAAATTGTTGTCCTTTTATTGTAAGTTAATAAATTTCTAGATTAATGAATATTTTATATTAAGGTAAAATTTTGTCAATTTTTTTCTAATGTATTTTCAATTATCGATCGCAGAGCAATATCAAATTCGATTAAAAATATAAATAGATCTTTGCAATTTTTTTGATTTGCACCCGTGTTTCTTTGTCTTCCATATTATTTCTTTTTTCAATTATTATTTTTGTAAACAAACAAAAATATTTTGGTGGATATATTAATTTATAGTAAGTATTTTATCTATATTTATAATAATGAATTTGAATAACATATAAAGATTCTTTGTCAAAAGAATTTGGGGTTAGATTCATCGATTTTTTTTTATTCTTTTTCTCTTTTGTTTCTGTAAGAGGTGAGATGATAAACACAAATAGAACTCGTGCCAAGAGATTATAGTATAAAATTAAATCCGAGCATCAAATTTTTTTCCTACTTTTTTGTCCTTTAAAGTGACAAATTTGCACATTTAAACAAATTCATAAATTATAAAACTATATATTACTAAAACAAAAGTATATTGTAAAAGATCCGAAGAATAACCAATGTGCTCTTTTTTAATTAAAGGATAACGATATGTTTAGAAAGCCACTCAGTTTTATTTTTGAATATGTACACCTATTTTATTGTATTTTCTGATATAAACATAGTTATATATAATTATAATAGAATAATAGAATATAAGTTATTTCTTTAAGACGTATTGACTCAAATCAAAATAATATTGTCACTTATAATTAAATTAGCGTTTGATATTTGATAGATACAATTATAATTAAATTAACATTTGATATGTGATTGATACATTGACACAATGAATTTAACAAAATAAATATCTTGAAAAAATTAAGGTTTTCTAATTTTTGTTACATAATCGCATATTCTTTGAAACAATATTCGACTTCCATTTATTGATTATTAGATCAATATTTTTAAATTTAGAAAATATATATATACAATTTTATTTCAAGAATTTCCCCCTATAATTAGGCTAATTTGATTGATGATATAGAGACTGAATTAGCAAGAAACCAGAGACGATTTGTTGAGTCGTAGACTGTGGGATTTGATTTATTTTATGTATTCTTTTAGGATATAAATATTAATATTAAGGATTTTCATTTAATATTTATTTCAATATCTATTGTTAGGATTGTGCAGTAAAATAATTTATTAATTTAGCAAGTGAAAATGAGCGGGAAGAACCAATTAGCCAATAAATTATATCCGTTACAAAAAATATACTCATTGTTGACTTACCAAAACAAAATACTGTTAATTTTGGGTAACTCCAAAACATGCGTTGCTTAGGAGAATTTTCTGAGTGATTGGTCAAAATTTGTCAATCTTATTTTGCATCTTGTATTTTGTTTTTTTTTTCTAATTTCACATTCAAATAAGCCATCCTAAATTATATCATATACCAATTTTTTTTGATCGGTATATACTAAAATGTTATTGTATGGTCAATATGTTGTTAGTGGGGAAAACTTAATACTAATTCATCACCATTATTAATTTAGTTTTCGAATTTATTTTAAATAGTAATTAGATAATTGTTAATCAAAGAGTATAATTAATCGATAAGCCAAATGGTTGAGTTGTAAAATCAAATTCAATAGTCTCTTTTAGAAGAATAACTGCTTATCGTGTCAATCAAACAATTGATGCTATGATATACTTTAGAGAGACAACATAATTTTGTTGTTCCCGAAGATATTATCATTTATCATCTCCATCTAAATTTAAATATTGATTTTCAAAATGAGAATAATTCAAAGTAAAAAAACACAAAACACAAAATATAACTTAAAAAATAAATACAACAAAAATATAAGGAATAAACAAAAAGAAACAAAATTTATTTATTAGACTAACTAAAAAACATCCATGTAGTTCCACAAGATATACTACAAAAGAAAAACTCTTGCTTAGTACATAATCGGGGCTCAGTCCTGCCGATGTTGGTGGGACATCTGAGGAAGACAGTAATAGAAGAAAACGTAAAGATGAAACCATTGTTAGATAAATGTTTTTATAATAATTTTGATGATTTTGTTTAACTACGTTTTTACACCAAAACAATGTCCCTAAATGTTGTCCAAATACTCCCAATTGATTTAAAATATTTTTACTAATTTTTTGGAGTATTTCTTGAAGTTTATTTTTGACAAAAAATTGGACAACACTTTTATTTTGAGGTTAACCGGTCGTCGCCCTATAGGGCAACCCGTGTCTGAAGTTGATTTTTGAAATTGAAACGAGACGTTTGGAAAAAACCCAAGAGGTTGACCGGTCGAACAAGAGGTCGACCGGTATCTGAAAGAAAGAAAATTCTGAAACGGAACACACTGCTTTGAAAAAATAGGGGAGAGGGCTGACGGTGGGACCCCATGGCGGCGGTCGGACCCTGGACCGGTCGACCCCCTCCATCCGTGTCCGAATCTCGATTTACTTTTATAACGTTCGAAATTTCTACATGGCAACCGGTCGCCCTATGTTATTTTTGACAGCAGATTAATACCGTTGAACATCCATTACAGCAAGATTTACTTTAACAATTTTGTACTATATTTCTACATCTTGTGATCTTCTTTTTGTAGACAAAAGTGAACAAGGAGAAACCTATGTTTGTGATCAAATCTTGAAGACTCCCCTATAAATAGAAGAAGATTTTGAAGACACAATATAACAACACAAGCAAACAACACAACAAGAAAATCAGCAAATTTCTCTTAGCTTTCACATTTCAAATTCTTAGTTGTAATAGCCTAAGCTCTTGTACTTGCACATTTTGAGGTCTAGGCTTTTATTCTTGATTACACTTGCACTCATAAGTTGTATACTTCATTATTGAATTGTAATCTTGAATTTTTGTCAATCATCCAAAACAAGATATCCTTATTATTGTTCTTGTGGTAAGAACACACTTGGGTGATCTCAGGTGTTGAAGAGTGTGGTACTCTTTATAGGTGAAGGAAGATTGTGGTAATCTCCTTGGTGGTGTTGTAAGAAGAGTGTGGTACTCTTCAAGGTGAAAGTGTAATAGTTTTGGTAATTATTAATAAAATTCTTTTTTCTTTTTGAAATCCATCCCGGAGTTACTAGGGTGATAGAGGATTAGGCCCTAGGTGGGTTAAGCCTCTTTAAATCAAAGCGTGTTATTTACTTCCCGCATTTTCATTCTTTTTTTTTTTTTTTTAAAAAGCAAAATAACACCCCGGGGGGTGGGGGATTGAGGCGTGATCCCCTACCTGTATATCAAATAAACAAAATGTCATACAATGTCATGCCCGTCAAGGCGGGAGAAAATCAAAGAACAAATAACCTATCACTAAGATATCTAGAAAGACTATCATAATGAGAATCTAAAAATACAATGAGAACCAATGATCTATGAAAATCAAGCTCGGGTATCCCAATTTGGTCCATCCGGATGAGCGCTAGGAGGTGGTGAGAGGCCGTGCCCTCATCAACCTCGCCAAGCGTGACTCCCAACTCCTAGGTGATCTGGCCGGTCGATTCCCTCTCTGTGTATGTGGGAAATCGAGTGCTCAAGGTCCTCGGCATGTTCGAATGCGAATCGGGGTATCTTTGAACGCCAAGAGCCAAGGCCACCGAAGTGATCGTGGTGACCACCGCCTGGCCCAACTCGATCCAAATCAAGTGAGAACCGTCGGGCATGCCGCAATCCCATCTCAAGCGCTAGTAGCTCGGCATGAAAGCTAGACACCGCCCGGAAGGAAGCGTGAAACGCCAACATAAGTCCGCCCAAATGATCCGTATCAAACCCCCTCCGCCAAGAATCAATGTGCCTGGATCAAACGAACCATCCGTGTTCACTTGATCCGAGGGGGCCGAGGAGCTCGCCAAATCACCATCCTCGCTGCGTGGAACTGTGGTGGAGCACTCCCCGCAAAAAGCCAACAGAGGGAAACATCCAGACCAATCGATGGGCTCGTACGCTTTGAAACAAGGATCCGAGATACCGCTCCACCGCCAAATAATGTGAGATGCCAAGAAAGGAATTTGTCGATGCTTGACACTATTCCTTTCCGTCCGCACAAAACCATAAAATCAAGCAGCGGGAACCAAGAAACTCAAGTGCCTCGTGTGTGATTCGTGTGTGCGGTTCCTCCGAACGAGAGGAACAATATCATATCGGTGGTGTGTGGAAGTGTAGTGTCAAACCAAGGAAGAAAGTGATTCCACATTTGACAACAACAGTATCATTCATCAAAAAGAGGTGAGGGATAGATTCGACCTGAGGAGAAGAGTGTGGATTATTCAAGCAACACCAGCAACGTGAGGCAAGGGAAGTGCCACGTGTCTGAAGCTTGATATCCACAGGAAGACGATTACGAAGGAGGCGCCAAAGGAATATGGAGATAGTAGGGATAAGAGCATCGTTCCAAATGGCACCGTCGCGAAG
This sequence comes from Rehmannia glutinosa, assembly GCA_016081115.2. Lineage (NCBI taxonomy): Eukaryota > Viridiplantae > Streptophyta > Magnoliopsida > Lamiales > Orobanchaceae > Rehmannia > Rehmannia glutinosa. Next base: position 735,271 of record JABTTQ020002003.1, read on the forward strand.
GTTCGAGCATTTCTACCCGGAGAGAATCCGCATTTTCATTCTTGTCTTTGCTTATTTCATTAGAAAAAGAGGGCGTAAATCGGAAAATCGGCACAATCTATTCACCACCTAGATTATTGTAGCCACTTGGACTTACAAGTGGTATCAAAGCCAAACTCTTTGGCAAGCTCGTTTAATCTTTGCGAGTAAAGAGAATATCCATGACTACAAATGAAAGCTACCTCACCATCAGCACCTCCACCAACAAGCCACCGCTTTTTGATGCCAACAACTACGCATTTTGAAAAGACCGAATGGAGTGCTTTCTTCTGGGCGGTGCGGGTTCGATATTTGGAATGCGGTTATTGAAGGCATAGCTCAGCCAACGAATAAATTGGAGGACGGCTCCATGGCCCCCAAATGTTTCAAAGAATTCGATGATGTCGACAAGAAGGCTTTCTCCCTAAACGGTAAGACTTTGAATATTTTACATTGTTCACTCACCGCCACCGAATACAATCACATAAGAGGAATAAGATTGGCACATGATTTATGGGAAAAATTGGAAACCATCTATGAGGGTACTAAGAAAGTTAAGCAAGCAAGAGAAACCACGCTTGTTAAAGACTGAGAAAATTTCAATATGCATGATGGTGAAAGTATATAAAAAATGGTGGAAAGGCTAGACAACATTGTCAATCCTCTTGTGGCACTCGGGAAAGTCATATCCGAAGAAGATAAGGTGACCAAAGTCTTGAATGCTCTTCCTGGGTCATGGTCCGAGAAAGTAACGACTATTACGGACGCACATTAAGTTCGATGAGCTTGTGGGAAATCTCCTCATTTATGAAGTCTATCTTAAGGAGAGAAAAAATCCCCAACCATACACCACTAAACCGGGTGTGCAAAATTCTCCTAAAGGCTTAGCATCTTCTTCAAATATTTCATATTATGCTAGTGATGAAGATGGCGAAGAAACGGCTGCTCTTGTTCAAAAATTTTCAAAGTTTGTTAATAAAAATATAGCAAGAAAGCCAAGAGACAATTCTTGTTTCAAATGTGGGAAATCCAGGCACTACATAGCCTATTGCCCGAAACTTGCAGAAGAAGAGCAAAAGAAGAAAAAGCCTTTTCCAAAAAAGAAGGCTCTAAATGCGGATGTCAAAACTTGGGATGAACTTCTTGCTACATCCGACGAAGAAGGAGAAACCGAACATGATCTCATGGCCATAGAGGATGCAAATAATGAGTTACTCTCTAATTCTTCAACCTCCTCTTTAGTTGATGAATTACAAGGTGATTTTGATGAATTGCAAAATAAATTTCAAAATTCGATTGTAAAATACAAGACTTTGAAAAAGAAGCATAAAGAGCTTAAAATTGAAAAGGATAAATTATTTACTTCTTATTAATCTCTTGATAAAGCTCATGCTATTACTCTTACAAAAGCCCGTACTCTTGAAACCAAAAAACAAATTCTCACAAATGATATTGAAAATTTGAAAAAGGATGTGCATCGATTTAATTTAAGCACGGATAAAGTTACAAAAATTCTAGATGCATAAAGAGGTGAGCATTCAAAATTAGGATTTGGTTACAAACCTTTTCAAAAAGCTTTCACGATAAATGACCAAGGTCCGACTTTCGTACATGCTAGTAGTTCCGACAATCTCATTTGCTTTTATTGTAGTAAAGTTGGGCATTATGCTACTCATTGTAAATTGAAAAACAACTTTAGCTACTATAAGAGACCCAAAGGTCTCAAGGCTAACCCCCATGGACCCCAAAATTATAGGGTACCTAAAAATAATTCATTTGTAGGTAATAGGGGCTATATCAACAATGGAGGATTCAAAATGGCTCGTTGACAACGGATGTTCACGCCATATGACCGGAAGGAGAGAGCTTTTTACCAACATCAAGCTCCAAGAAGAGGGTATGATCATGTTTGGGAATGGTAAAGGAAGAATTCTTGGAAATGGAGAAATTGGTAACTCTTCTTTCTCTCTTAGTAATGTTCTTTATGTAGAAGGGCTTAAGTTTAATTTGATAAGTGTAAGCCAACTTTGTGACTCAAATTATAATGTTATTTTCAATAAAGAAAAATGCCTTATTGTTAAAAATGATGAAGTTATTTGTGAAGCAAATACAAAAGGCAATCTTTATAAAATTTGTACAAGTGATTTGGTTAGTCAAATGTTTCTTGTCTTGTCGCCAATAATGATTTAACTAGTTTATGGCATAGGCGACTTGGACATGTTGGATACAAAAATTTGCAAACTATTTACAAAAACCAACATGTAAAAGGACTACCCAAATTGAATTTTGAAAATCTTGGCTTATATGACACTTGTCAAAAGAACAAATTAGTTAAGAGTAGTTTTAAGCCCAAAAATGAAATTTCCACAACTAAACCCCTACAATTGCTTCACCTTGATTTGTATGGGGATATTGGTACGACTAGTTTAAATGGAAAACATTACACCTTCTTCATAGTCGATGATTTTTCTAGATATACTTGGGCAATTTTTCTTGCAAATAAAAGCAATGCCGTTAATGAGTTTGTTAAGTTGTGTAGACTTATTGAAAATGAAAAGGAAGATACTATAAAGTCTATTCAAAGTGATCGAGGTTGTGAATTTGATGGAGAATTTAGAATCTTATGTGAAACCAAAGGATATGCTCACAATTTTTCGGCTCCAAGAACACCTCATCAAAATGGAGTAGCCGGAAGGAAGAATCGGACACTTCAAGAAATGAGTCGGTCTATGCTCAATGAATTTTCACTTTCAAAATATTTTTGGGCCGAAGCCGTAAGTACCACATGCTATGTTATTAATCATGTTTAACTTCGTCCGAAATTGAATAAAACACCGTATGAGCTTTGGAAAGGAAGAACTCCAATTATTAGTTACTTCAAAATATTTGGATGTAAGTGTTTTATTTTGAATACTAAGGATCAATTGGACAAACTTGATCCTAAGGCCGATGAGGGTATATTTATGGGGTACTCAATCAAAAGCAAGGCATATCGAGTTTACAATAAGACTAGTATGGTTGTTGAAGAATCTATCCATGTCAAATTTAATGAAGCCTCGGGTGTTGAAAGGATACCCAATGATGATAGTGATGAAGAGGATGTTGTTGAACCAATTGTTCAAGATGCTGCTCAAAATGATCAACCTTCTACTTCAAATGATCAACCTTCAAGCTCGAATGTTCCTCAAGAAGACAAAGGTGATACTTCGTATCTTCCCGTAGTATTGAAATTTAAGGGAGATCACCTAAAAGATTTTATTATTGGTGATCCCCTTGATAAAGTAATGACTCAAATAAAATTGCCGAGAAAGCTCTTATTTCTCAAAAAGAGCCTAAAATTGCTAAGGAAGCAATTGAAGATGAGGATTGGGAGTTGAATCAATTTGAAAGGAATGATGTTTGGGAATTGGTACCTTGTCCTCCATCACAAACAATTATTGGTACAAAATGGGTATTTCGAAACAAGCTCGATGATCAAGGCAATACTGTTCGAAACAAAGCAAGGTTAGTAACTCAAGGGTATTGTCAAGAAGAATGTAATGATTATGATGAAACTTTTGCACCCGTAGCACGTTTAGAAGTTATTCGTATTTTACTTGCCTATTCTTGCTTTAAAAATTTCAAGCTTTACCAAATGTATGTTAAATCTGCTTTTCTAAATGTTATTATTCAAGAAGAAGTCTATGTAAAACAACCTCCGAGGTTTAAAAATTTTTCTAGGCCAAATGATGTTTATAATCTTAAGAAGGCCTTATATGGTTTAAAACAAGCACCCCGTGCATGGTATGATAGACTTAGCTATTTTCTTTTGCAAAATGGATTTACAAGAGGTAAAGTTGATACTACTCTCTTTGTTTTTGAAAAAGGGCAAGGTTGCTTATTAGTGCAAATTTATGTTGATGATATTATATTTGGTGCTACTAGTGAATCTTTGTGCAAGAAATTTTCTAAGTTAATGCAAGGTGAATTCGAGATGAGTATGATGGAGGAGCACAATTTCTTCCTTGGACTTCAAATTAAGCAATGCCAAGAAGAAATTTACATTTCACAATCAAAGTATACAAAAGAACTCCTAAAGAAGTTTGGCATTGAAGAAGGAAGAACCGTCACTACTCCTATGGCAACCAATGTCAAGATAGACAAAGATGAAATCCATCCCGGAGATACTGAGGTGGTAGAGGATTATGCCCTAGATGGGTTAAACCTCTTTAAATCGAAGCGTGTTATTTACTTCCCGCATTTTCATTCTTGTCTTTGCTTGTTTCATTCGAAAAAGAGGGCGTAAATCGGAAAATCGGTATAATCTATTCATCCCCCCTCTAGATTATTATAGCCACTTGGACTTACAACCATATTTGCTTATGCTTCGATTTTTGGATCAACAATATTGAAGTATCTCTCTAAAATAATTGAAGTAGTAAAATAGGAGAGAATTTTGTATAATATACTTAACATAAATAAGAAGTTGCCACACAACGGAATTCCAAAGCGGATAGCTCATTTACCTTTGAACAAAACATTGTTTGGGTAAGCCATGTATCTAAAATTTGGCAACTTTTTACATAATAATAAGTTGGAATACAATTCATAATCTTCTCCTAATTTATGAACAATAATATTTAAATAATGACTTTAAATATCATTATTACGTACTTACTTAATGAGCAACATTTTCTACAAATAATTGTTATAGTAATTTGTGTATCTAATCTTTGAATATATATATATATATATATATATATATATATATATATATGGTGAGGATATAATGAGACCACATATTATAGTGAGACAATGTGGACTCATCTCAACCCTCCATTATCTATATCAATGACTAAGATAAATAGGGGGTTAAAATTACATTAAATATTTAATTAAAGCAAAATAAGGGTATAATTGTGAGACCCCGGAATTTTCAATCGTAGACGACGCAATCGCGAGTATTATTATTATTATTTTTCCGATACAATATTAAATATTCTGATAATTTATTTTTATATTTACTATTTATTTTGCGATTCGTATTATGATAATGGATTTAGCATCGGTTATCTATTTCATCTTAATGATCTTTGAAAACTATCTACTACTAAATTAGTATTTTAAAAATATAATACCTTTGTCTTGAAAGATCATTTAGTAAACATTATATTTTCGAAACAATAGTACTTGAGATTTACCTTATACAAAAATACAACTTTTATATTGAAATAGCAAGTGTCTCATACTTGATTTTGTCAACTTACTTATTACTTGATTTAACTAATTTATACTTGAAATTGTTTTTATTTTAGGGTGTTTGTTAATGACACTTATTTTCACTTCTTTAATCATTGTCAATTTCTTTCGACTTTTAACGCGGGATTTCAATCGGTTCAACTTGTTCTTGAGCGACTAGCTAATAAAACTCATTTAGCATAATATATTTATTTTTATTTTAAAAATTTCGAAATTTAAAATTTATATATTTCAAAATAATTTTATAATTTAATTAATTGCTTGATTGATATTTTTGACTTGTACTATTTTGACTATTTTACCGCGTCACTTTGACGGGTAAATATAAATAATAAATATATTTCGTATTTAATTTCATTTATTATTACTTGTGATCATGATCCTTTAGTAATTTTACTTTACATTAATAATAACTTGATTGATCATTATTACTATTTGTGTATTTATTAGTCACCTTAGAATTTTAAGAGACTATTTATTTTAGAGACTTATATCTTATAGAAATAAGAAATTGATTTAGAATAAGTGATCATGGAGATTGATATCATTCATCTATTTTGGGACAAAATATATATATATATATATATATATATATATATATATATATATATGGATACCACATATATACTAGAGGTGGACGGACCAAGTGGTGATTTTTGGTGTAGAAATAACTCTCAATTCTTGTACACATACACCTTATATTATGCATCTTGTGTATAATTATACCATATTACAAGTCTTCTACACATTATCTTATACCTTAATTTTTAATATTATTTTCTCCCAACAATATTCCCACTAACCAAACAATTCCTTCAATATTCCCCACACTCTTACACCTTTCAATTAAACCCATGCTTTGACCACCTAAATGTCCCCCATGCAACAACATCACACAAGACAAAACAAATCATCCTCCCTCCCTCACTTCACCAAATCGGTCAACACCAAGAAAAATAGAGAAAAATTCATTCTTCTCCTACACATGCCTATCAAGAACCCCAACATACTCTCATTTCCTATCTTCTTCATTTCTCCATCTTCTTCTTATTTTCTTCTTAAACACTTAACAAAAACTACAAGAATTCACCTTCTACTTCTTCATAAAATTCGAAATTATTCAAAGCAAAGGTAAGAAATTTACTTCTTGTTCAATCACCTCTTATAATCTTCACACCTTCTTTCATTTTCTAATTTTTCCTTTTTTTTTCATCCTTGAGGTACTTAGAGGCTCTCAACTTGAAGGATATTAAGAGATTGAGACCATCTTGAAAGGGCTTCAAGATTTAAGTAAAGATATTAAACTACAAGGTAAGAATTTGAGGTTATTAGCACCTTTTTCTCCTTCCCCTAAATTTCAAAATTTTGACTTCAAGATTTTCATTTTTGAGGATTTAGGGGCTGACCTTGGAAACCTTGGCTAAGGGTGATCATGTTATATTTTTTGAGACCTCCTACTTAACACACAATTTTCACTACACAAGGTAAGTGTAGTATTTGACCCTTCTTCTTCCTCTTCTTTCTTCTTGTATTAATTCTCCATTTTTCTAACTCTTTTTTTGGTATTTCTTGACTTAGGGGCTGTCCTAAGTGATTTTCATTCAAAGTTGTGAAATTTATCCTTTTATTTCACAACTATCCAATTTTAAGGTGGGTGGAAAAATACTTTCCAACTTCTAGGTGATTTTATTAAAATGCATGTAGAATTTTGATCATGAGCCCTTGAGATATATAATCTATGTATTGCATGTCAATTTTATGTATCAAATCATGAAAATTCTCAAGAATTGCTCAAAATTGCTATTTATTGAATTTTAGGTGCATGCATGTACAATTTAATGTTCTATTTGATGAATTCTTGTATGTATTGGACATGTCACATGCATGTGTATGAGCTTTGAAATCTATATTTTGGATGACTTATAACCTGGAAAAGTCGAGCATAATTGATTAAATTTCAATTTTGGACTTAAAATATAAAAATGGAAAGTTGGTGGACTAAATTGCCAGAAAATAAAAGTTAAAGGACCCCTCTACAAATTTCGAATTTTGTGACTGTACTCAGGTTCAAAAATTACTTTTGGACATTTTAATAAAGTTTTAAGAGTTTTAAGATAAATAAAATCAACCTTTAAAAGCCCAAGGACTAGATTGTAAAATTTTGAAAGTTTAAGGGCTACTTTGCAAATTTTGAAACTGTACCAGACCTTAATTTTAAAATTTGAAATTTTTACTCTTAAGGTACTGGAAATGACATATTTTAAATGTATTCCAAAAATCCAAGTGTTTAGGGCTTGGAAAGTAATTTTCTAAAATTGAGGGACTAAAGTGTAAAATACTAAACTTGAGGACCCAAATGAAATTTCCAGGACTTATGCAGCCCATGCACCTGGAAATACTAACTTAACTATAATTTAATTATATTTTGGACCCAAGGTTCAAATTTCATAACAATTGGACCCCTAAAAGCCTTAAAGGCAATTATTTCAAAATGGGACAAAAATGAGATTTTCAAAAGTTAAAGGACCTACACTTATTTATTTTAAAAACTGCTTTTGTCCCAATATCCTACTAACCTTAGTGACATTTTCCAACTGGAATCACATTAAAAGCCCTTCCGGTTTGTGAGTTTAGATTATTTTAAACTTAAGTCCGAATTGGCAATTTTACAAATTTGGGGCCAATGTGAGAATTTTATAAAAACTCGACCTCAAAACTTTAAAAACCTGAATCTCTGGACAATTTGGAGAATTTAGGAACTGACCTCATAATTTTTCAAGGTCGGGATATTTATTTCTTCAATTTTTAACCCCAAAAGTGTTGGTTTTTACAAAACGGGCTAAATTGTAAATTTTCTTTTATAAAGGACCTAACACAAATTTTTTTCCCTTTTACTAAAAATAGCCCTAGACCCTCTGACTTGGAGATTTAATTAAAATATCTTATTTTCTCAAAAACCCTTCACTTATCGGACCGATTATTGCCAATGAAAACATTTATACCCGATCGTGGGCGACTCCCCGTCTTGCGGTTTTGAATCTATAACGGGACTTATGTTCCACCTAATCTTTCAAGATATCGAAGATTGCTTATCCTTCGATAATCATCTTCATCCAAATAACTCCACCAACGCCATATTGCTACTCGTGAATTTTCAAAAATTTCTGAATCGCTTCCCGGGAATCAATCATATTCGATTGCCTGGTTACCTGGGCTTATTTTATACAACATCCTCTTATATTTATGTCATGATAATAAAGTCGAAGCATAACCATCAAATTTACTTTCTGCTGAGTCAACTTGGTGTGTCGAGCTCAACCGCTGTGATTCGGAATGGATACGTCGGGGGATGGGCCCTTATATTTTTGTTTTTATTTATTTCTAAATTATATTTTGTCTTTTATGTTTTATTTATTTGAATTATTCTCGTTTTGAAAGTCAATATTTAAATTTAGACGGAGATGCTATTCCACTCTTTCGCCCCATCGTCCTAAAATTCTCCTAACTAATGCATGTTTTGGAGTTACCCAAAAATTAGTGGGGCTTTGTAGTAGTTAATGAGAAGTATAATCATGATTAGCTAATTGGCTTTTTCCGCCCATTTTCACTTACTAAATTTATAAATTATTTTATCGCATAATCCTAACATAAATATTGCCTAAATGAAAATCCTAAACATTAATATTGATATTTTTGTCTTTGCCATAAAATGGGCGATAAGGTGACAAATCGGTCTATGGACCATCTTGATTATTTAAAAAAATATATATTTTTCTAAATTTAAAACGGGGAGTTACAAGGAAGAAGCCGGAAGGAATACAATTCTCAGAATAAAACTTCTAGAAAACCTTGATTATTTTATTTTTCCACATATTTACGATTAGGAGTTATCGGATCAAATATCAAATTAATACTAATTTAAATTTTAATTGTATATATTGTTGGCGCTATTTCAAATAACCCATCTAAAAAAATAACTTATATTATATTACTATGTTTTGCATTGGTTGGCGCTCCAAATCAAATCCGCTTCGCAAACCATTATTTGCCTTGCATAGGATTGTGCGTTAAACAAAATATAGAGAAAAATAATTTAATGCTTGAATTTGTACAATTTGAGCTTATAGAAACAAAGGAAAAGAAAAATAAAGAGGCACGAGGCATCCCGCATGCAAGCTTTCTGTCTTACTCGAACTCGTGAATCACATAGTGATATGGTGACCATTACATAGAAACTACGGTGTTGCGTGCCTGGGCTTTCTTGCACGGGTGACCTCCCGGGAAGTTTTCCAGGAGCGCATGAGTGAGGACAAAACATGCTAAAAAGACTCGTGTTGGTTTGTGGGGATAGTCAGGCCAATAAGTATATTACTTAAATATATTTATCCAATGACTTGTGCAAAGGAGTGTAAACGGACCATGGTGTGTGTGGAATCATGCATCATATCTCGAGACGCGTTTTTATACACGATCGAATGATTTTTGACGCATTAACTATATATATCGCCGCCAACTTCGAGATACAGGCCGAGCAGGATCACCCCATCATTTCGAGATTTGATATGGTCTACCATACCAACAAATGCTCTTTTCTCGGTGCCCATTGTTTTAACCTTTAAGATGGGTACTATGTTGAAGATATCGACCCGACAACCCGCATTTTCTGAATGATCCTGATCGGTGAAACTTTCCATTATATTCTATAATTTCTTTAATTGATGAGGATTACAATAATTCATTGTTGATCAAAATGAGAAAACTTTTTCGATGATTGTACTTATCTCATGTATACAATTTTTATTCTTTTGTTTTGGTTATATCATATTTATATTCGTAATTTTTATTGTATATATTGGCGATATGTTGGACTACAACTACAATTTATATCTGCTTTGCTCTTTTGTCTCTTTGTATAATCAATAGCATAAAAAAATTATTTATAGGCATATTCACAACGTAGACCTTTGACATTTAAGATTGGGATTTTATTGTGTACTTTAACATTTTAGCAAAAATTATAATATGATTTAAATGTTTTATTAAATGTTGCAAAATTAAATTATATTGTCTAATGTATTTGGATTATAATCCATAGAATAAAATAACAAATTTTTAGTGAATTAAATAATCTTTATATAAAATTTTGTCAAATTACAATTTATAAATACATTTATGAATTAATTTTAATTGAAATCTTGATTTAATAAAAAATTTGGAAAAATAAAACTTGAATGATTTTTGAGTTACAAAAATTAATTGGGGCTTTGTTTTGAAGTTAATAATAATAGATAATAATAATAATAATAATAATAATAATAATAATATTTATTTTTTATTACTATTTTGTATTTCATTTATAATCCTATTGGTCTTTATCAATATTAAAACAAAATCCTAAACATTAATATTGATATTAATATACCTATCTAAAAGTCTAAAAAATCTATAAAATAAATTTTTTGAAATACCTTGTAAGATGGTCTAAGACCTATCACCTTATCGCTCCATAGGCAAAGACAAAATCACGGTGGAGCTTGCAAGGCTCGGATTTGTCATAATCATGATTATACCTCATAAAGTAACTCGACCTGCTTCCCATTGAGACAAACTCCGTGCCTCGATTGCGGGGATTAGGGCGATGGGGCGAGGAAGAGTGGAATAGCGGTCACACAAGCTGCCGGTTCCATCCCCGGCGTATCCATTCCGTGTGAGCTTGAGCTTGACACACCAAGTTGACTCAAGCGGAAAGTAAATACAAGTTGCAAGGGGTAGTCAATCAGGATTGACGCAAAGGTGTCAGTATTATTGATTCCAGGCGTAGTTGACACACCAAGTTGGAAAGAAAATTTTCGAAAATCGCGAGTGGCAATTATAGCGTTGGTGGAGTTATTTGGATGAATATGATTTTCGGGAGGATAAGCAATCTTCGATATCTTCGATAGCTTTGGTGGAGAATTTTGCTTGGAGATCAAAATGTGTTGGATAAAATGAACATTTTTGTTCATTTTTGGCCATATTGGCCGTCCACTTTGAGTGAGAGAGGGGAAGAAATTTTTTGGTTTAATTTGTGTCTTGAATTTTGCTTCTTGCATGGCAGACAAAATGCAAGTCAAAGTATGGGCTTGAATGGTGTTGGGGAATATTTGAGAAGAATGTTGGTTAAGTGGAAGAATGTTGGGAAAAATAGTAATAAAGAATTAGTGTATAAGATGATGTGTATAATGTTTGAATTAATGGTGTAATTATACACAAGATGACTAATATAAGGTGTAAGTGTACAAGAGTTGGGAGATATTTCTACACCAAAATTATCCTCATTCCGTCCACTTAGGGGCAATTTGGTAATTCCTTATATTTTTTTGTCCCAAATTTGATGATAATAGATGAATAATATCAATCTCCAAATTAATTAGTGATTTCCTTGATCACTTATAAGTCTCAAAATCACTTAATCTAAATCAAATTCTTAATTCTATTAGGTAAAAGTCTCTAAAATAAATAGTCTCTTAAAATTCTAAGGTGACTAATAAATACAAAAATAGTAATAATGATCAATCAAGTGATCATAAATGTGAAATAGAATTAATAATGATCATGACCACAAGTAATAAATAAAATGAAATTAAATGCAAAGTATATATTATTAATAATTACCCGTCAAAGTGACGCGGTAAAATAGTCGATCAAATACATAGACGACAAAAGATCAATTATATGCTCGGAAAAATCGGGGCTTCACAGTAATAAATATCGGCTCATGTTAATAGTTGGTTTCATTATAAACCAATAAAAAGTGTTACTCGGATCTCAAACACTAGGTCATCTATTCTTACCTACTTTTTCTTAATGAAAATTACATTATATATCTAGGATTTGGATCTGGTGAGTCCATATATATTATGTGAGTATTCGAAACCAAATCTGAGGCATTGAATTAATTTCTAAACGGTTGAGATTAAACAAATTTTACCATTTTTTAATAGATAACTTAATAAAAAAAGGACTTTTTTTTGGTAATTTTAGTTAATATCAGTTTTTTGAAGGGAAGTTATTTTTGGTAGTGGGCTAAAAATTAGGAACGGTTTAGGCAGACGTGTTTATCTAAAATCTTGAATATCTTTTCCTACTTGGTAATCAAAGAGTCACTATTATCAAAGAAGAGTCTTTCTCCCGAGTGCCCTCTGCAAACCGTCTCCAAAATCGTCCATACCATGAGAAAACCCACCTCCATTTTCATTCTTCAAGAATTCTTCTCATCCATCGGTCGAAATACCAGAAAAAGTTAAAAATCACAGATTGCTTTTTCATTCTACACATCCCGTCCCTGTGAAATACAAACAAAAGTGAAAAATCACAGATTGCTGTAAAACCCTTCATTCGAAAATCAAAAATCAATCTCATCAATCGATCGAAAATCAAAGCCAAGTTGAACCGAGCTCCACCTACATCACTCGGCGACATGAAATTTCCTCGGAAGAAGCGTTTTGGAACCCCAATTTTCTTTGAAAAAGATCCACAAATCAGTGAAATACCCCCAATTCGTCTGTTGTTTTTCGACGCGGCATCTGGAACCACACGTATTATTTGAGGACGTAGCAAATTTTCAACTGTGCATTCACCCTCATTGTAGGTAGGGCAATTTATTTTTCTCTTTTTTGTTCGTTTTTTTTTTTGGATATTTTATTGCATTTTTATGAAGGACATTGTCAGAGTTGGATATGTTTTAAAACTGCATAATGTTGTTGATAAATATGCTTATGATTGTTTTGTATTATGCTTACATATGTTTTAGATTATACTGTCAAACGGGGCGAAGGGTGGTAATTAGTATTTTCTAGTTTTTAAGAAGTATTGGGATATTGTTTTATTGAGGCAAAAAATTGCTTATTGTTGTCAATAATTATACTCACATTTATTTTTCACCAGTATTGGGTGATTGCTTTAATGAGGCAAAAATATTGCTTATCTGTGGTTTGTATTATGCTTATACGTATTCAAGTATGTGCAAAATGCTTAGGATTGTTGTTTTTTTTTTGTCTTTATTATTTGAAAAAAACAAAGTCTGGGAGATTGCTTTAATGAGAGTTTAAAATGCATATTGTTGCTGATAACTTTGCTTATTTATGTTGTTTATTATGCTTATGCATGTTTTATATAATTCTTTCATACATGAGGTAATTAGTATTTGCCACTTCTTTTTTTCTAAGTCTGTGGGTTTGTTTATTGATGTTTTCAACTGCTTATTGGTGTTGACAATTACGCTTATTTACATTCTATATCATGCTTACGCATCTTATATAGTATGCTTATATTTATCCTGGGTTATGCTTTATAAATGTTGTCTGTTAATAAATGCTTCAATATTATGACTAGTGTTCAGTTTTTTTTTGTTAGTTTTTCGGTTGGAAATGGCAAAAGAGAGCAAGAAGAGAAAGGTCGCAGCTATTGATGATAGTGCAGAGGCGAGTACGAAAAAAGTGGGAAAGGATAAAGGGGGAAAAAGTGGTAGATGGTAGTAAAGGTGATGAAGATTCCAAATATCCTAGGTTGTCTACGAGGTCAACGCTGAGGAGGTTTGCTAAAGTTATTAAGAAACTGAATCCTGAACAGACGGATGCGGTTAATGAGATTGGGTTTGGTGGCCTATTGCACATGAATATTGTTGAAATACGGGCACAGTTAACTTACTGGCTGGTTGACATTTTCAATCCAATTAGCTGTGAATTGGTAAATATCAAAAGGGAAAACAATTCACATTTTAAATATGGTTGTTTTTGGCGTACACGTGTAGTTGATATTTAATGTTTTTTGACTATTGCTATTTTGTTAGTTCATGGTTGTTAGATTTCTGTAAAGCTGTAAGCAAATTTCAACTAGTCTATAAGCAGAATTGAACTTCACTATAAGCAATATCTTATAATATTTTTAGCAGTATTTAAATATTTTGTAAGCAGGATTCTAATTCTTTGTGAGCAGAAGTCAACTGCCCTTGCAAGCAATTATCTTTCATGGCATCTTATACTGTTTAGCAGTACTCAAATGATTTGTAAGCAGGATTTAAACGCTTTGTAAGCAGAAATCAATTGCCTTGTAAGCAGTTGTCCTCATGATTTTTTATACTGTTCATTTTTTTTCCTTTGCTCGAAAAGCATTATAGCAGTAACAAATAAGCAAAGTACATAGTAGTAAAATCATTATAACAACCATGCATATGCAATTTGTAATATGTAATTAAGCAATGTTAAAAAAAAAATAAACGGCGATCACAACATTTTATCGAGCACATGGTTTTTTTTTTTCATTTTTTAGGAACAATTTTTAGGATTATGTCAAACAAATAATTAGAAAGTATAAAATAGACATAAATATTAAGCGATAAAATATGCATAAAAAAACAGTATCAAATACTTTAATACGTAGTATCAACCATGCACTTTAAAAATAATGTCAACAAGAGTCAAGATTGGTGGCAACACTACAACGCCTACCTTTAGGATTTATCCCCAATGAATCCTTCGATCAAGGATTGCTTGTTCACTGAACTGGAATCAGTTTGTTGGTCCATCAACAATTTTTCCTTATGGTCTTTTATGATCTTTGACAACACTTCAATCTCGGAGATAAATCCGATGTTATTTCAATCTACTGCTACGGAATAGTTGCAATTACAACTTTTTCAACAAAAAAATATAATTAAGCAACATCTAGAATACACATAAGCATTCAGTTACACAACATATAAGCAAGTGTATACCCATATATAAACAAATTACTGGGTCAGAACAAATGGGGACGTAATTAGAAAGTTTCAATGCATAAAATCTAGATACGATGAAAAAATAATGATTGAATGAATGGGGAGACCATATAATATCAGCTTATGTATATTTGCTTTTTATCAAACAATGCTCAATTAATCGAGAGTTTAAAACACAAAACAAACGTAAGCAACATTTTGCGCGTGCGTGCGAGCAAGTATTTAAGAACATATAAGCAACATTCGATTATAGCAAGCACGTGTTTTTAAAAGAAAAACGGGGACGAAGAAATAAATTTTCTGCATAACATGATTGGTTCCACATATTCGCTAGTAAGTTCATAATTTTAAGCATATTCATAGGCATAGATAAGCAACATTATAGACATGCATACGCAACTCTGCGGGGTAAACGATAAAAAAAAAACATGGAATGATGAATAGAAATGATTGTTTTAAAAAATTGCGAATCAAAATTTAATTGTATTGATAGAAATTGACAATATAAACAATGAAAGACGAGACAAATGGTTACATTGTTGTTCATTAGTGTTGAAGTATTCTTCATACTGGTCATCTATTTTTGTTTTTTTTCTTGCTTCAAGTCTCGAAATTTCGATCTGTGCACGGTGAGAGTAGAATTTCGTTGGACAAACTCGATGGAGAAGATGATTATGGCTGGGACGATTTTTGGATAACTGATTTGGTGGATTGTGATTGCAAAGTTGTTTGTAACTCATCCTATTTTCATGGAATTTTCTATATTTAGCCAACACTCCAATTTTTATGTGGACTAATTTGCCCTATTTTGACTTTATCATATATTTAATCAACATTAATCAGATTTAATCACAAACATTGAAATTAATAGATTTGTGTCTTGGATTTGATCCTATGTACTCATATAATAGGGGTCCTATATAACCCTCTCCCTATATATATATGATTTGAATCAAATGAGACTGTGAAGCCCGATTTTTTCTGAACATGTAATTGATTCTTTTTGTCGTCTATGTATTTGATCGAATATTTTACCGTGTCACTTTGACGGGTAATTATTAATAATATTAATAATATATATATTGGATTTTATTTCATTTTATTTAACTACTTATGATCATGATCATCATTAATTCTATTTCACATTTATGATCACTTGATTGATCATTATTACTATTTTGTATTTATTAGTCACCTTAGAATTTAAGAGACTATTTATTTTAAAGACTTTTACCTTATAGAATTAAGATTTTGATTTAGATTAAGTGATCATGAGACTTATAAGTGATCAAGGAAATCACTAATTATTTTGGAGATTGATATTATTCATCTATTATCATCAAATTTGGGACAAAAAAAATAAATGGAATTACCATAATACCCCTATAGTGGACGGCCAACATGGATTTTTGGAGTAAAAATATCATCTAACTCTTGTACACTTACACCTTATATTAGTCATCTTGTGTATAATTATACGATTAATTCAAACATTATACACATTATCTTATACCTCAATTTTATATCATTAAATTCCCCAACATATTCTATTCTTCCCAACATTCTTCTTATTCCTCTCAACATTCCAATTTGACCCATACATTTGACTACCAAATTGTCTCCATGCAAGAGACAAATTACAAGACACAAAATTGAACAAAAATTTTCTCCTTCTCTCTCCCCTACCACACGGCCACAAGGCCATTTTTTCACAAATTTTGGTTCAAAATTTCATCCAACACATTTTGATCTTCCAACTAATTCTCCTCCTTCTCTCTAACCTCTCTCTAAAACTCTTCACATCTTCAAATCTTCAAACACAAAATCATTCACATCTTCAAACCTTCAAACACCAACTCTTCATATCTTCAAATCTTCAACATAAGTTCTTCATATCTTCAAGTACCACTTCTTCACATCTTCAAATATTCAAACACAAGCCCTTCACATCTTCAAACCCATATTCATATCTTCAAGAACATCTTCTTCCTAACATCAAACATATCTTATTTCTTCAAACATCTAAACCAAAACAAACAATCTTACCACTTAAACACCAAAATTTCGAACACCCCTATTTCAAGGTAAGAAATTTCGCTCCTCAATTCAACTTAAATTCTTACTACTCCTCACCTTCTCTTTTTAATATAAGCTTGAATTGGATTTTGAGGTACTTAGAAGACCACTTGGAGACATGCATGCATGGTGGTGAAACTTGAAGACTTGAAGAAGAACTAGTAGAGAAAATTGGAATACAAGGTAAGAATTGGACACTAGAGCCCTTCTTTCTTCTTCTCCCTATTTTTTTCAAATTTTAACACCCCTTTTTCATTTTTGAGAAATAGGGGCTGACCTTAGGTGATTTTGGAGTTGAACCAAAAATTCCAAATTTGAAGCTTCAACTAGTTTCAAATCACCTCTACACAAGGTAAAGTGTAGTCTTTCCAATTTTCTTATCTCCTTCTTTTTCTCTTTAATTTTTCTCTCATTTTTCTAACTCCAAATTTTTTATATTTCTTGACTTAGGGGCTGACCTAAGTGACCTCATCCAAAGTTGTGAAATTTTCCCTTTTTATTTCACAACTTTCCAATTTAAGGTGGGTGGAAAAACTCTTTCAAACTTCTAGGTGCTTTTATTAAAATGCATGTAGAATTTTGATCATGAGCCCTTGAGATATATAATCTATGTATTGCATGTCAATTTTATGTATCAAATCATGAAAATTCTCAAGAGTTGCTCAAAATTGTTATTTATTGAATTTTAGGTGCATGCATGTACAATTTAATGTTCTATTTGATGAATTCTTGTATGTATTGGACATGCATGTGTATGATCTTTGAAATCCATGTTTTGGATGACTTATAACCTGGACAAGTCGAGCATAATTGATTAAATTTCAATTTTGGACTTAAAAATGCAAAAATGGAAAATTGGTGGACTAAATTGCAAGAAAATGAAAGTTAAAGGACCCCTCTGCAAAAATGACTTTTGGACATTTTAATAAAGTTTTAAGAGTTTTAAGATAAATAAAATCAACCTTTAAAAGCCCAAGGACTAGATTGTAAAATTTTGAAAGTTTAAGGGCTACTTTGCAAATTTTGAAACTGTACCAGACCTTAATTTTAAAATTTGAAATTTTTACTCTTAAGGTAATGGAAATTACATATTTTAAATGTATTCCAAAAATCCAAGTGTTTAGGGCTTGGAAAGTAATTTTACTAAAATTGAGGGACTAAAGTGTAAAATACTAAACTTGAGGACCAAAATGAAATTTCCAGGACTTATGCAGCCCATGCACCTGGAAATACTAACTTAACTATAATTTAATTATATTTTGGACCCAAGGTTCAAATTTCATAACAATTGGACCCCTAAAAGCCTTAAAGGCAATTATTTCAAAATGGGACAAAAATGATATTTTCAAAAGTTAAAGGACCTACACTTATTTATTTTAAAAACTTATTTTGTCCCAATATTCTATTAACCTTAGTGACATTTTCCAATTGGAATCACATTAAAAGCCCTTCCGGTTTGTGAGTTCCGATTATTTTAAACTTAAGGTCCGAATTGGCAATTTCAACAAATTTGGGGCCAATGTGAGAATTTTATAAAAACTCGACCTAAAAACTTTAAAATCCTGAATATATGGAAAATTTGGAGAATTTATGAACTGACCTCATAATATTTCAAGGTCGGGATATTTATTTCTTCAATTTTTAACCCCAAAAGTGTTGGTTTTTACAAAACGGGGCTAAATTGTAAATTTTCTTTTATAAAGGACCTAACACAAATTTTTTTCCCTTTTACTAAAATAGCCCTAGACCCTCTGACTTGGAGATTTAATTAAAATATCTTATTTTCTCAAAAACCCTTCACTTATCGGACCGATTCGACCGACTTATACCCGATCGTGGGCGACTTCCTCGTCTTGCGTTTTTGAATCTATAACAGGACTTATGTTCCATCTAATCTTTCAAGATATCGAAGATTTCCTATCCTTAGATAACCATCTCCATCCAAATAACTCCACCAACACCATATTGTTACTCGTGAATTTTCAAAAATTTTTCGAATGCTTCTGAATCAATCATACTCATTTGCTGGTTGGTATGCGTACTTGTATTTACTTTCTGTCCGAGTCAACTTGGTGTATCGAGCTCACGATCGGAATGGATACGTCGGGGATGGAACGTGCAGCTCGGGCCGCTATTCCACTCTTCCGGCCCCATCGCCCTAATCCCGCAGAACCGAGTGTCCAAGGAAAGCGGGTCGTAGTACTTGAGTTATAATCATGATTATGACGATCAGAGCCTTGCAAGCTCTTTGTGGATTTTGTCTTTGCCTATGGAGCGATAAGGTGACCGGTCTTGACCATCTTGCACTGGGGTGTTACAAGGAAGAAACGAAGGAATCGTTGTCGATCCACACGATTTCGGAGTTATCGGACCCGTTTGGTTGGCGCTACAAATCCGTATGCAACCGCTACTTGTTTTGCATTGGTTGGCGCTACAAATCCGTCGCAACCGCTACTTGTTTTGCATTGGTTGGTGCTACAAATCCGTCACGCAACCATTATTTGTCTGGGATTGGCGTTACATTTCCGGCAATCAATCTACATGTCTTGATTGAATCACATAGTGCTTGTGTGACCACGAACTATTTTCTTAAACTGTATAAGTATATTACTTAAATATATTTATCACGATGCTTGTGGACTGTGTGCGAATTCACGCATCATATCTCACGCGTTTTAATATAACTGTTTTCTCGCATTAACTATATATCGCCACACTTGCACACGATCACCCCATCCACTGAGATTTCTGTCTCATCCCCTCATGTTTTCTAACCTTTAGATGAGGACTTCGTTGAAGATGCTGAACCGACCACGATTGAGCCCTTGTACTCCGCTTGTTGGATTTACTACTTCTTGTTGTTGTTGTTGGACTCCTTTCTTGTGTTTGTTGTTGGACTCTTGTATTTCATTTCATGCCGGTTTGTAATTGAAGGGCGTATGACCCTTTGACTTTTAAGTTGTTATTTTTAGATCATATCGGGGATGTAATTTGGATTATGGATATTGTGGACTGTAATTTGTACTTGTTCTTTATTCCATTTGCTATTGACTCGCTTCATTGGGTTCTCGATGATATTCATCTAGACTGTTTGGTTATTTGTATTTAAGTTGTGAATCGTCGTCGCATCCCGTTTGGGGCGTGACAGAGAATCGTTGCCTAGGGTGAGATAATAGAGACTGATATCGGCCATTGGTAGATAATTTGGGATGGCTCAGGTTTTTTCCTTTATTTTAGGAAATGAGATAATAACTGATTGACATTATGGTAATTTAGTAGTTCTTTAGTATTTTGGATAAGTTATATAGGACAATAAAGTAATTGATTTGCACATGATTTTATTAAAAGATTTTTACCATATTTTAATCAAGTAGTTATTGTTGGCGATTTCTTTTCAAAGTTTTACAATTTTGGGAGTTCTTCATCCTCGCTTGATTCTACCATTGAAGACTGATTAGTTTAAGTTTTCACCATTTGAAGAATCAAATTTTGTAGCATAATTCTCGAATGTGTGTTTCCAGTATAATTAATTAGAAGGATATCACTTCATTTTCCATTTATTACTGTTGCATATATGGTATTGGGTCAATGCATGCCTTTGTTACTTTGTTGCTTAGTTAGAAGGATGTCTCTGCATTTTTATTTATATAATAATGCCGCATATATAATATTGGGTCATTGCAGGGATAATATAATATTGCTACTTAATTAGAAGAATATCACTGTATTTATTTTATTTATTGTTGCTACATACAATGGCGGATTTAGGGGGCACGTTGGGGCAAATTTCCAAGTTTTTTTTTCTTATTTACTTTTGTTGATACTTTTCTATATTTATGTATAACCTAAGGGAATAAGTACATTTGCCCCCTCCACAACACAAAATTTGAGGAAAAATTCTTCCCTCAAATTTTGTAATTGTCTTTAAAAATAGGCTTTGCCCCCACCCCTAGGTCTCAAAGCCCGTCCGCACGCATTTGGATGCATATATGGTATTGGGTCATTGCATATCTAATGTAATTTTGTTACTTTGTTAGAAGGATGTCACTGTACTTTTTATGTAATGATGCTACATTTACAATATTGGGTCATTGCATAGTTAATATAATATTACTGCTTAATTATAAGGATATCAATGCATTTTTTATTTATTTGTTGTTGCATATGCAGTGACATTATACTAATTAAGCAACAACTACAACAGAATATATCAAACCAAAAGTATTATGAGTTGAAAATACAATGTTTGATTTCTCCATCGCAATTTAGAAATTTGTTTCTTCTAAGATGATACATTGGAAGAAGAACGAAAAAGATGACAAGAAATATATATATTGGGATGCTAATTTCCGTGAGTTGAAGTAATTCGGATGTAACTAAATCAATTACGGATTCTTTCCGTAATGTTGCAACTATTCCTTATTTTAGATAGTTACCTATTAGTGTTCTTTTACAAGATTACCCGTAATGTTAATAAATTAATTATATAATAAACATATTTGTCCCTTAATCTGAGGCAACCAAAATTTTATAATAACGACCGAGACCAGTCCCTACGGTCTTACCCCAGACATTTGTCACATTAGATCTATGCCCTATATATATATATATATATATATATATTGCCCTATATATATAACTACATTTTAAGAATTTAGAATATTAACACAGGAAATCGAGGTCTAGCAAACTTGAAGGAGAATATAAAATTCTATAAAATATTTTGACAATTAAACACCACCTTCATATTTGGAAGTACTTCCGTAAAATTTTATTTAGAAAATTGACTTTTCATAATTATTAACTTGTTAAAAAGTCTCCAATTTTGACTTATCTAGAAGTCCCTGGAGAAATTAACTACCAAACAACTATTATTATGAAAATTAATTTTTAGATCCAAAAATCTATTTAAAAAGTGCTACCAAACAGCTACAAATTCTCATGTTGCATTTGAATAGAAGAATTTGTATTGAAAGGAGCATTTGATGGGAAGATTTCAAATAACTTTATACAAAGATGAATTTGAAATCTACCACGACTCAAAATCTCTCTCTTTATATATAAAAGAGAAGACTCTCAGAATAGTAGTTTGAAATTTTTCCACCTATTTTTAATTATTATAAAAAAGTATTTAAAATCTTTGCAATAAAGAAAAAATTGATTATTATTGAAATGATAGTTTTTGGTAGTCAACTTTTAAGGTACATTAATTTGATTTATATAAAAAATATTTTTTCAAATTCAAGTATGTACAACATTAATTATTATCTTTGTCCTTTTCTTTTCTTTTTTAAATTTACTAATTTTTTCATTTGGATACTTTTTTTAACGTAAAATATATTAAATTGTTCATTTTTATGATTTTGTTTGACACCCATATTATATATATTAAATAAAAAATAAACATAACAAATAAAAAATATAAGATTTGTGTTGGAGTTGGTTTTATTAAATTGGATTTTGACCCAATTTTGACCAATTATTTAAGTGGGGTCATTTATTCAAAGTATGAAATAAATGAGATAAACGTCATCTACGCCGCGGGTAGATGAGTTTAACATTTTGAATTTCTCAAAACCAATATCGGGTGAATGAGAAATAAATGCATAAAGTTGGCCACTTAAAATGCTTTTATATATGGAATATAAAAGGGTGGGAATATGGAAAGCCATATCCCACATATGAAACATAGTAAAGGTTTGACTAATTAATAAAGAGCTTCACCACTAATAAGGAGTAATCAAGTGGAACTCCTTATGGTACACCCTAGTGGACCAAGTCAATTTTGACTAGCCTTTGGCTAGCTCAAGAGGCACCGAGGACGGTGCGGAGCACCGTCCGAGCCGGAGCCGGCCCAGGCCCACGCACGCCGCACATAGTCGCATTGGGCGCTTGAGGCGCACTTTGCACTTCGCACGCACGCACGCATCGTCGCGAGGAGCTTTGAGGAGCCTTAAAGTTTTGGAAATTGAACCAGGGTTGATCCGGTGCTTCGGTGACATGGCGGGGCGGCTCGGGTGGCAGCGATGGACTTAGCGAGAATAAATGCGAGTGGCGACACGTGGCGCCGATTGGATGCATCTGTTCGGTTGATGGGGCACCGTGGATCGGGCCGCGTCATCCATTGTGCGAGAGGTGTATGCCAGTGACCAGGGGTTGCACCCAGTTTGAAGAGGCACCAGGAGCTCTATATAAACCAGCCCCCAGGATTCATTTCATCACATCATAAAAATTCGAATTCACTTGTTGTACTGGCGATGTGTAGTGTTTGCTGTACTTGCGATTTGTAGTGCAACTATCGCAAGTAGTTCGTCGTTGTATCTTGGGAGACGATTGCCGTATTCCGTAAGCACCGTGAGCGGGGCAATCTCGTCTTAAAGAGAAAGAGTCCAACTCTTGCCTCGACGTTTCGATTCTTTATCGTTACTCTGCTCAATTGTTTTCAGCCATTCGGTATACACCAACCTGTTTTTCCTAACAGTTTAAGACGAGATTTTTGTGTATATCAAATGGCTTCGACTTTTTCAGTTCCAGCACCAGCACCAGCACTGGGAGAGAAACCCGAGAAGTTTGTGGGTTCAGAGTTCAAAAGATGGCAACAGAAAATGTTGTTCTATCTTATGACTCTGAACCTTGCTCGTTTCCTTACGGAGGATGCCCCAATTGTGGGGGAAGAGGAGACAAATAAGGAGAAGAGAATGGCGTTTGATGCGTGGAGTCAAAGCGACTTCCTATGTCGGAACTACATTCTCAACGGACTGGACACACATTGTATAATGTGTATTGTTCGGTAAAGACTGCTAAGGAGCTGTGGAGATATTTAGAGAAGAAGTATAAAACGGAAGATGCTGGCACAAAGAAATTTGTTGTCGGCAAATTCCTTGAGTTCAAGATGGTTGACACCAAGACGGTGATCAGCCAGGTTCAAGATATCCAGTTAATTCTGCATGATATAATTGCAGAAGGAATGGTGGTGAGTGAATCCTTTCAAGTAGCTGCTATAATAGAGAAGCTACCGCCTCTGTGGAAGGATTTTAAAAATTACCTGAAGCATAAGCGAAAGGAGATGGGGCTTGAAGACTTAATTGTCAGATTGCGAATTGAAGGAGACAATCGCAAGTCTGAGATTAAATCTGGCAAGCTTCCTATGGAGGCAAAGGCAAACTTGGTGGAGCCCAATGCTAGCAAGAAAAGAAAGCACCGGGAATAATCGAAACAGGGGAAGGCTAAAAGTTCAAAGGAATCGCTTCAATCGTGGAAAGCCGAATCACAAGGCTAAAGATTGTCCTCTTCCTAAAAAGGCCAATCGGAACCAGGTGCATGTGACCGAGGACAAATCAGTACCAATTGATATGTCCAAGCTTGATCTCTCAGCTGTTGTGTATGAAGGCAACAAGTGCTACATGGTAGAGAACTCGAGAGAATGGTGGGTGGACACAGGTGCTACACGCCACATATGCTCCGACAAAGACATGTTCTCAACATATACTCCTATCAATGGAAGGAAGTTATACATGGGGAATCATGCAACGTCCCGAAATTGTCGGTCTCGGCAAGGTGGTCTTCAAGATGACCTCGGCAAGGAGCCGACCCTCGTTGATGTCCTTCATGTTCCACACATTCGGAAGAACTTAGTGTCGAATCGTTGTTGGTCGGGCAGGGTTTAGATTAGTATTTGAGGCTCAAAAGTGTGTACTAATGTGTTAGGAATTTTATTGTTTAGATTTTGATGAATGCCATGTAAAACTTAGAATAGAAAGTTGGCACCCCAATTCTTGTTGTAAAATGCATTGTAATAAATAGAGTGACCAAGGCCGAGTTAAGTCGCCTACGCCTAACATGCAAGAAGACAATCAAGACTTGAAGGAAGACTGTTGTGAGACAATTTGAGTATGGCAAAGAAAAGTAGACATGAACTCTTGAAGAAGCGGTGAGATGCGGTGAGTGGAGCATCATCAAGTCAACTCAAGAAAAGCCAAGTCTCAAAGTTGAAGTGAGAAGAGTCATCCATGATTGGAAGCGACTCTAAGTCACCTGGGGAAAGCAAGGAAATGCAAATCAAGTCGAGATAATCGTAAAAAAGAACCGTTGCATGAGTAAATCAAGAGAATTACTTAAACAAGTAATATCTCCATACCACTTTTCTCGGAGTGCTCGACCCAGAAGCGTGCAAAAGGAATGAACCAATGGGAAGCACTACACCGTGTCGAACTCGAAAAGGTGAAAGAACAATTCATACGAGGAAATGGCAATTCCAAGAATCGCAACAAGACAAGCCAACGATCAAAGTGACTTTCAAAAATAAACATATCTCTTCAACGGGCAAATTTTTGAAAGTTCACTATAAAAGGCCGAGGAGTTTGTTTGAGAAAAGATACATAGATGACACACATGTGAGATATACAAGCATATTAGAAAATGAAATATTCTCAATCCTCAAGTCTACATTACGAAGAACATCAATCCAACACTCACCTGTGAAGGAAAGATAACTTCAATCGGTTGAAGAGGAAAATATCGAAAAACAAGGGGTCTACATTCGGAAGGATCAGAGGAAGGTTCAAGGTTGAGCAAGTCTTAAGCTTTTGGAGGGCTTCGTGATCAAATCCAAAGAGCTTGAGCAAGTGAGTCTGTAGTAACAAGGCATCCGCCTGTGAAGAAGCCGAGTCGCACGAGAAGCCGGTGAGTGATCAAGGCGTCTCGGATCGAGTCCCAAAGGATCAAGTCTTTGTGTGATCAAGACTTGTATCCGGACTATTACCACTTTGTAAACCGATCATTACCTAGTGGATTCCTCCGGGAGTTGGAGAAGAGAGGAGTAGAAGAAGTACCCATCTTCGAACCTCTATAAAAATTTCATTGTGTCATTTACATTTCAAAGACTTTAATTCTTGCACTTTTAATCGCTTATATCACGATAAATTTGCTATCCACTTAATAACTTATAAGTACTAAACCAAGCACTAAATTCTTGCTCAATCAAACTTAAGGGTGTTAAGTCTTCCAATAAAAACAAAACCACAAATCGAGTTAATTTGGAGCCAACAATTGAGTTACTTCATCAACAACTCGAGTTGAGTCTGTTGAGAGATTAACTCTCTTGAGTGACTAAATTGATTATCCTTCAAGGACACAGCTGTGTAGTATCAACTCTGAATTTTTAAAAGGACTAAATCGAAAATTTGGTAAGGTTTATTCAACCCCCCCCTTCAAAACCTTACACTTACACCCCTTGGGACCTACATAATGAAAAATGGACAGTTCATAGGGAAGGGGTACTTAGATAATGGACTGTTCAAGATGAATGTAATGAATGTACTCCGAAATTTGTAAGCAATAAAATTAATGCTTCTTCTTATTTGCTTGAATGTTCAAATTTATGGCATGTTAGATTAGGACATGTGAATTTTAACACTTTGAAAAGTTTAGTAAACTTGGAGTTACTACCTAACTTTAAAATAGATTCACATCACAGGTGTGAAATCTGTGTTGAGGCCAAAATGGCCAAAACACCATTCCACTCGGTGGAAAGAGAAACAGAACCTCTAGAGTTAATTCACAGTGATATATGTGATTTAAAGTTTGTGCAAACTAGAGGTGGGAATAAGTATTTTATTACTTTTATCGATGATTGCACAAAATACTGTTACGTATATCTTTTAAGAAGTAAAGATGAGGCCTTAGAAGCTTTTAAAAGCTATAAGAATGAGGTTGAAAATCAACTTAGCAAACGAATTAAGATAATTCGAAGTGATAGAGGTGGAGAATATGGAGCTCCTTTTGATGAATTTTGCTCAGATTTTGGTATTATTCATCAAACGACAACTCCTTATTCACCACAATCAAATGGTATTGCTGAACGCAAAAACCGAACTCTAAAAGAAATGATGAATGCTTTGTTGATAAATTCTGGTTTACCTCAGAATTTGTGGGTGGGAAGCAATTCTCTCGGCTAACCACATTCTTAACAAAATACCACACAAAATAAAGATAAAACTCCGCATGAGTTATGGAAAGGTCGAAAACATTCCTATAAATACGAAAGTGTGGGGGTGTTTGGCTAAAGTAGAAATATCTAAGCTAAAACAAGTCAAGATAGGGCCTAAAACAATCGATTGCATTTTTATTGGATATGCAAATAAATGAGAGTGCATATCGATTTTTAGTGCACAAACAAAGCAATTCGGATGTACAAGAAGGTACAATTTTTGAGTCAAGTAATTGTATTTTTCAAGACGTGTTTCCTTGTCAAGAAAGGAAAGAAGCTAGTTCTAGCAAAAGAACACGTGATCTTGCCGATGGTGATCATCAAAGTGATGAAGAACCAAGACGCTTGATAAAAGGGCCAAAACAACTAAGTCTTTTGGTCCAGATTTTCTAACTTATGTGTTAGAAAATGAACCAAGGACAATTGGTGAAGCATTGTCCAGTCTAGAAGCTCCATTCTGGAAAGAAGCTATTAACAGTGAGATAGATTCCATTATGAAAAATCATACTTGGGAGTTGGTAGATCTCCCACCAGGAAATAAGCCTTTAGGATGCAAGTGGATCCTTAAAAGGAAATATAAAGTTGATGGACCTATTGATTAGTACAAGGCCAGGTTAGTAGCTAAGGGATTTAAACAAAGAGAAGACCTTGATTTCTTTGATACGTATTCACCTGTGACAAGAATCACATCTATTAGAGTTCTCCTTGCTATTGCAGCATTGCATAACCTTGAGATACACCAAATGGATGTGAAAATGGCTTTTCTAAAGGTGAATTAGAAGAGGAAATCTACATGGAACAACCCGAAGGGTCTGTTGCTCCTGGACAGGAGAAGAAGGTGTGCAAACTCGTTAAGTCATTGTATGGCCTTAAGCAAGCTCCGAAACAATGGCACGAAAAATTTCACAGAACTATGCTGTCAAATGGTTTCAAAATTAACGAGTGTGATAAATGTGTTTATATTAAAGACGCACCTAATGGTTATGTAATTGTCATGCGTATGTTGACGACATGTTAATTATGGGTAGTAATCATGATATAATCATGAATACTAAGAAAATGTTAATCAAACATTTTGATATGAAAGATATGGGTATAGCAGATGTTATTTCGGGAATTAAGATCTCTAAAACATCGATGGACTTGTGTTATCACACAGTCTCATTATATTGAGACAAGATCTTGAAAGTTCAATGCGTATGACAGTCCTCCTCTAAAACGCTGTTGATTTAAGCTTACACTTAGCTAAAAATCAAGGCGAGCCGTATCTCAACTAGAATATTCTCGGATTATTGGTAGTCTAATGTATGTAACAAAGCGCACACGTCCAGGATATTGCCTACGCAGATTAATAAACCGAGTAGATTTACGAGTAATCCCCGGAAATGACCATTGGAAGGCTTTGATAAGGGTTCTTAGGTATCTAAGACTCACCTTGAATTATGGATTACACTACTCGAGATATCCAATTGTATTAGAAGGATACTGATGATGCTAATTGGATATCCGACTCAAAAGATTCCAAGTCCACAAGTGGTTATGTTTTTACCATTTCGTGATTCTACATTGTCATGACGTATCTTTGCTATTTAATTATTGTTTGAATGTTTTAAGTTTTGGCATCATCAAAAAGGGGAAATTGTTGGGAAATTATTTTTAGATTTTGATGAATGCCATGTAAAACTTAGAATAGAAAGTTGGCACCCCATTTTTGTTGTAAATTGCATTGTAATAGATAGGGCTGGTCGGTCGGTGAGTCAAGTCGGATATGCTGAACATGCAAGAAGACATTTGGAGACTTGAAGGAAGACTCATTTGCGAGGCGGTGAGTGTGGCAAAGAAGAGAAGACAGAACTCGATCAAGGTGTAGCCGAGATACAAATGAGTGAAGTATCGTCAAGTCAACTCAAAACATCCAACTCTCAAGTTGAAGTGACGGAAGAGTCATCCGATGATTGGAAGCGACTCAAGTCACCGGGGAAGTTAAGAAAATGCGATCAAGTCGAGATAATCGAAAGAGATCCTTTGCACGAAGTCAAGAAAATTACTTAAACAAGTAATACTTCCATCTTCGCCTTTTTAAAGTGCTCAGTCCCATAAGCGTGCAAAAGGAATAAACCAATGGGAAGCCTTTCGCACTGTCGTGTCGAACTCGAAAAGTCAAGAATCATTCATACGAGGAAATGTCAATTCCAAGGACTGCAACAAGACAAGCCAACGACCACAAGTGTCTTTTAAAAATAAGCCTATCTCTTCAACGGGCAGATTTTTGAAAGATCACTATAAAAAGGCAATCAATACAACACTCACCTGTGAAGGAAAGACGACTTCAATCGGTTGAAGAGGAAACATTTGAAGAATCAAGGGGTCTACATTCCACGGAGGATTGTAGGAAGGTTCAAGGTCAAACCAGTCTCAAGTTTTGGAGGGCTTCGTGATCAAATCCAAGAAGCTTGAGCAAGTGGGTAGTAGTAGCAAGGTAGCGCCTGTGAAGAAGTCGAGTCATACGAGAAGCCAATTGTGTGACCAAGGCATCTCGCATCGAGTCCCAAAGGATCAAGTCAATTTTGTGTGATCAAGACTTCAGATCTACGGGATCATTAACCACTTTGTATATTGATCAATACTTAGTGGATTCCTCCAGGAGTTGGAGAAGAGAGGAGTAGAAGAATTACCCCATCTTTGAACCTCTATAAAAACTTATTGTGTCATTTACATTTCGACTCTTTAATTTCGCATATTACTTTAATATCTCACGATAAATTTGTTATCCAATTGATAATCAACAAAGTGCTAAAACCAAGTATTAAAACAAACTTAACCAAATTCAAGGGTGTTATGTCTTCCGCTGAAAATATATCACGGTCGAGTTAAGTCTTTAGTCAAAACAATTTGAGTTATTCTATCAACAATTTCAATCAGTCTGTTGAGTAACTAACTCTTTGATTAACTAACTTAGTTGTCCATCAAGGACTCGGTGTGAAATATTAACTCGAATATTTTAAAAGGACTAAATCGAAAAGTTGGTTAGGTTTATTCAACCCCCTTCTAAACCTTACACTCACACCCCTTGGGACCTACAAGTGGTATCGGAGCGGTTGGTTCATTGAGCCTTCCGTGACCGGTCACCGAACTAGATCTCCAAATTTTTCAAAGGTTGTTTTAGCACTTGATCTTCCAGAACTCTTTTATTCAACAAATTTATTATCATGGAAGCAAATTTGACACGCATCCCTATGTTCACAATTGAAGAATTTGATGATTGGAAAATTCGTATGCAGGCTCATCTATCAGCATTACACGATGAATTGCGGATAGTAATAGAAGATGGGCCACACCAAATCTTAAAAGTGAACACATTTTGCAAGGAGAGTTGCGGTGAAGGAAGGAGAAGAGGATGTTGCTCCCCGGACGGCGATGGTTGAAAAACCAAGAGCTGAATGGACAAATGATGACAGGAAAAGATATAACTTGGACAATGTGGCCAAGGACATTCTTTACAAAACTTTAGACAAAGCCATGTTCAACAAAGTCAAATCATGCAAAACGGCAAAAGAAATCTGGGACAAGCTAACCTTGATTTGTGAAGGCTTAGAGCAAATCAAGGAAAATAAACTATCTGTTGTTGTACAAAAATTTGAAAACTTTAAGATGTTTGCAGGAGAAACCTTGGATCAACTGGATGCTCGGTTCACAGAAATTACCAATGAGCTATCTGCACTTGGAAAAGAATATACTCAAAAGGAAATGTGTATGAAGATTCTAAGAAGTCTCCCAACTGAGTGGGATATCAAAGTCATGGCCATGAGACATTCCATGGACCTATCAAAGACATCTAGCCATGAGCTATTCTCAGATCTCAAAGCCTACGAATGTGAGCTGAGAAGAAAAGACCAAGAGGAAACAACTGTGCCCAAAACAGCTGCTCTAATTGTTAAGGATGGCAAAAGAGCCGAGGTCAAAGAAGTCATTGACCAAGAGGAGATCGTGACCGATGGTTAAAAGGTTTAACAAGTTCTTCAATAAGAATTACAAAAGAAGCAAAGGTGAATCCTCCAGATGACACTCTCCCTCCAAGTCAAGAGGAAGAAACACCACCCAAGAGAGCAGAGCATCAAAAAGTTGAATATCAAAGAACCGACAACCCGGTCACTATGCCATTGAATGCCCATATCCTGTAGTCAACAAATACGAGGAATGAAGAGAAAAGAAAAGTCTTTAGAGAAAGAAGACAGAAAAAGAGAAAGCGCAATGTTGGTGCGAAACTCTCGAGACAATCAAGTCAAAAGACATAGGACTTGGAGAGTAGTGGTCGACTACTCAAGTGACTCGGAGAAGAAGCCTTGATCGATCGCCTAATGGCTAAAGAACAAAACCAACCCGACCAAGAAGATGAGGTACACTCTAACTTATCACACTCAAATACTAGTGATAGTGATTGTGACACACACACTTCATCACCCACTGATCTTTATGATTCATTAGGCAAAATGATGAAAGACTTTGAATACATTAAATCCTCACACACACTACTAAATGAGGAAAACGACCTACTCAAGAGCAAAACTCACGGTGACTAAGGAGCCGAGTACTCTAAGTCAAATAGGCGATGAGAATAAAAGTCTAAAATTTGAAAATGTTAAGTTAATAGCAGAGATAGCTGCTATAGAAAAGAGGGAGAATGACCTCAAAAATGTGATTGCCTCATTCACTAAGGCATCTAAATCCTTGGATGATCTTATTATGAGTCAAAGAGAATGCGGAGATAAGACAGGCTTAGGATTTAACTCCTCTATACTATGTCCATCTCCAAAAGTGATTTTGGAAAAAGGATCTTCAAGTAATGAAGCATCTCCAAAAACCAAAACTCCAAATGGTGCACACACATTTACTCCAAAGCACAATCACAAGCAAACTGGCCTTGGTTATAAAGGAAAAGGAAACCAGCCAATTGAGTGTGCTGAGAGGAGAGCTGAGAAGAAATCCAGCCGAGTTCCTCAGCAAACTCCAAACACGAGATACTCTGTAAAGAAGAAACAGAGCTACCAAAAGCCCCATAAGGTCTATGAAAGAAATACATATGATGGGAATGGTAGAAAGTACCCAAGCCAAGCTGATTGGAATAATGCGAACTATCAACAACGACCTATGGAATATAAGCCTAAGTGGCAAAGGCCTAGAACTCATCAAAGGCCATTCCAAAGGCATAAGAGCTATCATCAGCACACATATGCACCTAGGCACTACACTCAGAAATATCACAACTACCCAAAGAAGGCGATTGTTGAAACACATGCACAGGCATACAGACAAAAGAGACAGCTGTATGAACCTATAACCCCCAAGCAATTTGTCAAAATTAATTATGATTATGGCACTGATAGATGGCAACCTCTAGAGTCAAATCATGTGGCTATAGGTTGGTGGATCATCTTACAATACTAACCCCTCGGGACCCGGACAAGTATGGGTACTAAAACCTAATTTCCTTGATTGCGGTTCAAGGAGCGGTGAGTGCCAAGGAACCTGGTACATGGATAGTGGTCGCTCCGGACACATGACATGAAACAAGAAAAATCTATCAAAATTCAATGAGGTTAGAGGTGCAAAAGTCATATTTGGAGGAAATGAAGCTCGGGAGAAATAAGAGGCATTGGATCCATCAAGAAAAATGGATAAGAAATTACGATATATTGCATATGTTGAATGCCTCAATTTCAACTTGCTAAGCATAAGTCAACGTGACAAAGGCTACAATGTTGGATTCAATATGGGTGTATGCCAAATCAATGACATCGAAACTAATGAAATAGTGTTGCAAGGATGCGACAAAAGAACATGTATGTGGTAGATTGGTCAACCGCAACACCGAACACTTGTCTGCTAGCAAAGAGCACAAATTTGAATTAAGTTGGTTGTGGCACAAGAAGCTAAGTCACCGAACTTCAAAAATATTAACAAACTTGCAAGAAGTAAACTTGTGGAAGGACTTCCGGACCAAGATATCTGAAGGAGAGTATATGTGATGCATGTCGGATGGGAAAATAGATCAAATCATCATTCAAAGAAAAGACATGTCCATTTTCAACAAGAATATGCACCGCTACATATGGATCTATTTGGTCCAGTTGAACCAAACCAAAGATAAGTGAGAAGAAATACACCTTGGTGGTAGTAGATGACTACTCAAGATATACATGGACAATATTCATGTGTAAGAAGAAAGAAACTCGCAGTAAAACTACCACACGGTGATGAAGAGAATCCAAAATGAGAAGAGTCAAACCATTATCAAAATAAGATCGTGAGGAACCGAGTTTGTCAATGGTATAATAACTCAAGATCTTGTATTGAAAATGGTATTGGTCATGAATTATCTGCAAAGACAAAGACTCCACAAATGTAGAATGGAGTTGCGAGAAAGAAGGAATAGAACTCTCAAAGAAAGCAAGGACCATGTTAGTCAAGCAGATTTGCTAAAAGATTTTGGGCTAAGCAATAAACACAACATGCTATACTCAAAATAGATGCATGATAAATAGGCGGTGACAAAGACTCCTATGAGATTTGGACAGGGAGAAAGCCAAATATTGCACATTTTAGAATATTTGGATGCAAATGCTTCATCCATAACAATGGCAAAGATAATTTAAAGGCTTTTGATGCTAAAGGCGATGAAGGTATCTTCTTAGGATACTCATTTGAAAGCAAAGCCTCTGAGTGCTCAACAAGAGAACAATGGTTACGAAGAATCCATCCATGTGGTGTTTGATGAACCCAATGTAAATGGAGAAGACATTGAAGAGTCGGTGATAAGTTGAATCAACCAACCATGCAAAAATGTCCCTATGTTGAAGTCAATTTGGAATTATAAGTCCGGATGAAGATGAGATAGTTGAGTCTCAAAGACAAGTGGAAAATCTGCAGCTAAGTGATGATGAGAGAGTCGATCAAAATAACACACAAACCGCAAGATGATCGAATCCACTAACTTACTCCAACCTCGATGTAAGATGGCCGAGAGACCATCCACCGAACTAATCATTGGAGATGTAAGAGAAGGTGTAAAAACCAGATTGTAACCCAACAAGAAGCTATGTTCACTTGCTTTATCTCACAAATAGAGCCAAAAGATGTGTCACAAGCTTTGGATGACACACATTGGATTCAAGCCATGCAAGAAGAGCTGAATCAGTTTGAAAGGAATAAAGTGTGGAAATTGGTTCAAAGACCTACCCATCAAAACGTTATTGGCACTAAATGGGTGTTCAGAAACAAGATGAATGAGGAAGGTTCTGTGGTGAGAAACAAAGCAAGATTGGTAGCCAAAGGGTATTGCCAAGAAGAAGGAATAGATTTTGATGAAACTTTTGCTCATGTAGCAATATTGGAAGCTATAAGGATATTTCTTGCCTATGCAACTCACAAGAACTTTATTGTATATCAAATGGATGTAAAGAGTGCATTCCTTAATGGTTTATTGGAAGAAGAAGTATATGTTGAACAACGTCCAGGAATTGAGCAGAAGACTCTTGGAGATAAGGTATACAAACTCAAGAATGCTTTATATGGATTGAAACAGGCACCCAGAGCATGGTATGATACATTATCACAATTCCTGACTGAGAACGGATTCACAAAAGGCAAAGTGGATAGAACACTCTTCAGAATTCAAGATGGGAAGACTATACTGCTTGTTCAAATATATGTGGATGACATTATCTTTGGATCCACAAACAAAGAGCTGTGTGATAAATTCTCAAATCTTATGCAAAGCAAGTTTGAAATGAGCATGATGGGAGAGCTGACATGCTTCCCTGGACTCCAAGTGAAACAGCTGAAGGATGGAACCTTCATAAGTCAGACAAAATACACCAGAGATTTAATGAAGAAATTTGGTATGGAAGAGAAGTCTTCTGTGAAAATACCAATGAATACATCATCAAAATGGACATAGATGCGGATGGCAAGCCTGTAGATCAAACTAGATACAGAGCACTTATTGGATCATTGCTCTATCTCACATCAAGCAGGCCAGACATCACCTTTGTTGTAGGTGTATGTGCAAGATTTCAATCTGCACCAAAAGAAAGCCACATGACTGTAGCCAAGAGAATCTTGAGATATTTGAAAGGAAGCTAAGAAGTTGGCTTATGGTATCAAAGGAAGGTGGATTCAAGCTAATTGGTTACTCGAGACTCGACTATCTTTGGATGTAGAGTTGATGGAAGAAGAGTACCTCGAGGCACATGTCAAATGCTTGGAAATAGGCTAATTTCTGGTTTAGCAAGAAGCAAAATTCAATAGCTACCTCCACAATTGAAGCAGAATACATAGCTGCGCAGGCAATTTGTTGTGCCCAAGTCTTATGGATGAGACAAAGTGAGAGACTATGAGGTTGAAGAAAAGGAAAATCCAATTATGTGTGATAACACAAGTGCAATTGCAATCACTCAAAATCTGTGTTGCATTCAAGAACAAAGCACATTGATGTCGATATCACTTCATAAGAGATTATGTTGAAAAGAAGGACATCACTTTGGAATATATCTCAACCGATAAGCAATTAGGCCGACATATTCACAAAATCATTATGTGAATCAAGATTTGAAGAACTCAAACATGAATTGGGGTTAATTGAGTGAGTTGACACTTAAGACTCAAGGAAAAGAGATGAAACACGAAAAGATGAAAAAGAGCCGAACTCGTAAATCGGTAAGTAAATCACCAGATCGGAGAATCAATCGCATCGAGTTAGGCGAGCGGTGAGTATTTATGTGCAAAGAGAGAAGAGTTAAATCGGCTAAGGAATAAGTTTCGAGTCATTTATGAGCAAAGTGACAAAAATGCGATCGTTTTTACTAAGCGGGAATGTTTTTAAGAATGACGTCAAGATAATTATGCGTGTACTGATCAAAAGCGCACACAAAGCTTATGATTGGATATAAATCTTTGCCGCATTAAATACGAGAGATTAAATGTAAATTGGCGTGCAAAATCTGAACCGTTGATCTTGATCAAATTTCAAAAACCACCCACACGTCCTTTCATAACCCATACTTATACAATTTCGTTCAATTTTCTCTCACTTTACCAAAACTGTTCATCTCTCTCGAAGGCAAAGAAGAAATTTTCTCTCAAAACCCTAACAAATTCTTAAGTTCATTCTCAAAGTTTCGTTCGGTAAAACATCGAGAAATGGCATCTATTCATGACTTCGTCAAGTTGGGAAAGCAAATCCACACCTGGTCTATCTTGTGGATTTCGATGGCATGATCAAACAGGGGTTTGACGACACCCTTGTGAAGAAGATAGCACGAAGTTGGAAAATTCGGGGCCGAAACTATTTTTTGACGATGGAGTTTCCGATGACCTACGTGGAAGAGGTCGCACGCGATTCACGTGAATGCCGAAGTTCACGATTAGGGCATCAAGTCCTCTGCTCACGGAAAAGCTTTCACCACACGCCAAGGATCGCGTAACACATCATTTGTTCTTGCGCGGAAGGAGTCTTTGGAGATTTATGAAGCCGATGTTAACCTGGCCGCTTGGAAGGAAGTAGCCAAGTCCGATCGTTCGCGAAGGTGGTCTACACATCTAACAAGAAGTTGTTGAAAGAGGACTACCACAAATTTCTTGGACATTGTTGCCAAATGCATAGACATCAAATTTGGAAGCTTTGACGGTATTGTCAAAAAAGCTGTCGATCGTGAATGGCTGCGATCATTGAAGAAAAGAAGGTAAACTGGGCTGAGTTTGTATACAGCAGACTCTTCCAGAATATTGGGAATAAATCCTTCAAGGAGGATGGTACGTTTGGAGGTTCCCTGGGGTACAACCTGGTAATTGGCCGGATGATGGAAGTAAAAGGAGTTCCTCTTCGACATAGAAAGGCGTTCCATGTAAACAAGAAGATGTTCCGATCTAACCTTTCCGGAGCACAGAAGAGAGCATATGCAAAGAGAGCTGATACGAGTGAGAGGGAATCAACTGGTCCTGAAGAAACAACTATCTCCTCCTCTCCCCAAAAGAAGGCTGGCCTTGCAGCTGCTAAGAAGACTGTTGCCCCTGCAGCAAAGAAGAAGAAAACAAAAGATGCCCCCCCCCTCGCAGCCCGAGTCACCCGCCTCGCACCGTGTCTCCTGCCCCGCAGCCGCACGGAGAAGAAACCTCAAATACCTTCTCCGGTTGTCAAGAAAAGGAGAACAGATAAGCCGAGACGGACGGCCTCCTCCTCGAAGAAACGACAAAGACGCATCGTCCTCGCCGCCCAGGACTCGAAGAAACCATATCCGAGCCGTAAATCCCTCCGGTAAGGACTAAAAGCGAAAAAAATCTTCAAGCGTTCGAGCTTGAGAAACCGGGCCGAGTCCGCCACTCGGTGAAACAAATCGGAGCTCTGAAGAAGTAGAGTCTCCGTAAATTATAGATGAAACTTGACCAAAGTCTCATTGGCCGATCACAGAGGCAAATCAAGACACTGATTGTAGTTCGAATAAGCTAAGACACAAAAGGCGGCCGAGAAAGCAAACTCTCCGTTGACAAGGTTGTATCCCCTCCCGCAAATGTGAGACGCCATCGAGGGTGTGGAGCACCAAAGTTTGCTACCCTCAATCCCGAGCACGAGGGACGGCGGAGGAGAAGATGACAAGGATGATGATGTGATGATCCTATCCCCACCATATCCGGACATCCAAAATCGTCTCACGAGAATGGAGGAAATGGAAGCATAGTAGATCCAGTGAACAGTTCCAAAGACCGGAATTCATTGAAGAAGAAGACGAATTGTTGAACTTTCTTGGATTGACCAATGTGGTCCAAGATCGGATGAAGAAAAGCGCATAGATATCTTGCAGATCTTCAAGGACAAGGAGAAGGAGAGATCGAGAGGAAGGCGAGGCTCGTGAAAAGGCCAAGATTTGTCCCTTTATCGAACCATCGATCATACACATCCTCATCTCGACATTCTCTCTCGGGAGTGATGAGGATCTCGGACCTCGCGCCGCCACGTAAGAATTGGAGATGCAGCAAGCCATGCGGGAATCCAGGGCCCTACATGAGCAACGATTGTTGGAAGTACCAGGGGAATCTTCCACATCACGATTGGAGATTGATCCGATGGGAGTGGTGCAAAGATATTGCCATGTTGTCGCCGCCACCACTTCCCACTCACTCGAAGAAGGTGATAAGGAACTGGCGATGAAACGGGATTGTGGGGACCCCGGTCGAGCCAACCCCTAATGAAGGTGTCTTACCACCGCCCCAATGGTGAATACTCAAAGGGAATAGCCAGGAAGTCCGCAGAGACGAGTGAACCCATTCCAAGTCACTCACGGGGTGTGCCACCTAAAGGGGAAACTCCTCCACCGCAAGTCGGAGGATCTGAGGATGTCGGTGACTTCACAACGAATCTCGGAGGTGAAGTGGAGAAGGAACAACAAAATACACAAACAAGTTGTCACCGAGGAGGCTCAGGACGATTAAGACATCGTCTCGGTGAAGTGCCAATCGCTCGCAGCCAATGACGCGCCGATGCGTCGAGGCATAGGAAGGAACGCCCGGGAGTTAACACTGGCGGCGAAAGCGCAATCCATGGAGTTGAGACTCGGTGGATGCCACCTCGAAAGACCCCAAGACACCGACACTGTCGAAGGGGATCGCCCAAGGCCTCGCTCTAGTTGAGACTCGGCAGGAGGTAATGAAGGCCAACGGGAGGTTGAGACTTCTCTGGGTACAGAGACGGATGCACAGAACATCCCTCCTACTATCATTGATCCATCCGAAAATGAGATAAGTGCTCTTCATGATTCCCAAGATAACCCCGATGTAACCTTTCCGGAATCTAAAGGTGAAGATGAAGTTGAATCATCCCCTATTGCCGATCCAAAAGACTCAATTTGAGGATGTTCTTCCAAGCACGCAGTAAGTCGACCTTAATGCTACTCGCCAACCATTTAATTTTGATGATGAGCCACCCATGGAAATCTCATCATCGCTCGATGACGCTTATGATATGGCGAGGACCGGTCGACCACCAACTAATGTGGAAAAACCGGTGAGACCGACGAAAGTCGTTAAGACATACTCGAGGGCTCGCAAAAGTCGGGTCAACTTCACAAAAGACCACCACAAATTAAACAGAGTCAATCAGGCTCCCCTGCCGCACTGGATCGACTCCACCGGAACTGCATACAAGCACAAGTTGTCATTGAGCTGATTCCCGATGCCCTTGATGATCCTTTTGTATAATCATTTCCCTTCTCTCTCGGGAAGTACGACCTTCCCGAAGAATCGCCTAGAGATCAAGAATGCTTCCATAAACCCGATCCCGTTATTCCAATGACATCATCGTCCCAACAGACTTTGACTTTGTTGGCCGCACCGGTGAGACAAGAGTGGTGAGTTCAAGGCCATATTTGCAGAGATAGAAAAGATGGAGAGGCATCGGGCCTCACTAGACATGCGGGCCGGATAATGAGACGCAAACCATCGCCGATCTGCGAGGCATAATTGTCGTGATCCGGGAATGGTGGAAACAACAACAGACCATGCGCGCGAGAACAAGCTCGATATTTCAGACATTGTTCAATAAATTGCTAGTCTGGGGCCGAGAATGCGATGCAAAAACAAGAATGCAAGAGCACATCGAGCGAATGCATGAATCTCACACCACGAGATGCAGTTGCTGCGTGAATATAATAAGAAAGAGCTCCTCGCGTAGAGGAGAACATGGATCGGAAGTTTAGCCTCCTCATGGCTGAAATGAAGCAGTAACAGTGAATCCAACGCCACCCGCTCCGAATTCCGTGCAAAGATACTCCGCAACAGATTCAAGCAT
This sequence comes from Rehmannia glutinosa, assembly GCA_016081115.2. Taxonomy (NCBI): domain Eukaryota; kingdom Viridiplantae; phylum Streptophyta; class Magnoliopsida; order Lamiales; family Orobanchaceae; genus Rehmannia; species Rehmannia glutinosa. The sequence goes on from JABTTQ020002003.1 coordinate 775,186, forward strand.
AACTCGGCCTATTACCGCTTAGACTTCATGATTGCTAGCTTGTTTCGGGGTTCCTCTCTCCTTTGATGATGCCAAAAAGGGGAAAGAGGAATACCTAAAGGCGTTGAAAGGATCTGAAGCTGAAAAAGAGGACACAGCTGTGAAGGGAAAGACAGCTGAGGAAGAGAGAAGAGAGAAGAAAGGAAAATCTGTTGAGGGGGAAGGTTCGAAAAATATGACCTTGATGATTGCTAAAACCCCCCAACAAGGTCTTGTCACAGCTGATATCATCAGCAAACTCCCGATGACTCGCCACTCCAACACTCTGCATCCCGGGTGAAAAGAGAAATATAGTTGAAGCAGGGATGAATGAAGTGGAAGGAAAGATGGATGCCCGAGTTATGGATATTCTGAAACAACATGGAGGCATTCCAACAGACAGAGACACCTATGCCATTTCAGATGTCGGAACCGAGCCAAGATCTGTTGATGAATTCAAGACGCTCGCATCTGAAGGTTAATTCGCAAATATGTCCATAGCTCAAGCCTGGGATTTGTACTGGGAAAAAGGTCTCAAACTATGTGAAAAAGCGACAGCAGCAGACCATCGGGCAATACTCACTGGTCACTCGCTAGTCACTCTGTTTGGGAAAAAGAAGGCCCCAAAGACATTACACGCCCCAGAGAAAGAGGAAAAAGCGATGGTGGAGGAAGAGGTTTCAGACAGACCTCCGCCAAAAACATTGAGTACATAGATCCGGCAAGAAAGGAGGGATCTATTGGGCTGGATTCGACGAAGTAGCTAACCTACAAGTGGCTAAAAACAATGCCGAGTATGTGAAGAGGATTGAAGAAGAAAATAGAAGACAAACTCAGCTATGGGAGGAAAGACAAGAAAGAAAAAGAAGAGATTAAGCTGCCAGAAAGGCTTATGAGAAAAAGAAGGCGGTCAAGATGAGAAAAAGAGAAAAAGGTCAAGATGACAGACAGAGTGAAGAAGAAGAGGAATGAAGGAGGCGGGAAGGAGATGAAGTGTTCTTGTCCCACCCTTCATGTATTTTACTATGTAAATACATCTTTATGTAAGTTTTCTGTACATCGAATAAAAATTGTACAATTTCCATACTTGCGTAGATATAGAACAACATGATTACCTTAGGTTCTGTTTAAGCTTTGATACACTCTGTAAACAATTGTGTAAAGAACAAGGATGTTATGATCAATAAAAGATTGATTCTACGCATACATTCTATGATTCTACATTGTCTGTACGTATCTTTGCTGTTTAATTATTGTATGAATGTTTTAAGTTTTTTGGCATCGGGGAAATTAGGGGGAAATTATTTTTAGATTTTGATGAATGCCATGTAAAACTTAGAATAGAAAGTTGGCACCCCATTTTCGTTGTAAATTGCATTGTAATAGATAGGTGGTCGAAGTGAGTCAAGTCGGCCTATGCCTCGAGCATGCAAGAAGACAACCGGAGACTTGAAGGAAGACTCGCTGCGAGGCGGTGAGTGTGGCAAAGAAGAGAAGACAGAACTCGATGAAGGTGCGGTGAGATACTGGTGAGTGAAGTATCCGTCAAGTCAACTCAAGACAAATGCCCAAGTCTCAAGTTGAAGTGATGAAGAGTCATCCAATGATTGGAAGGCGACTCAAGTCACCTGTGGGAAGTTAAGAAAATGCAGTCAAGTCGAGATAATCGAAAGAGATCCGTTGCCGTAAGTCAAGGAAATTACTTAAAAAAGTAATACTTCCATATCGCTTTCTTAAAGTGCTCGACCCCTTAAGCGTGCAAAAGGAATAAACCAATGGGAAGCATCGCACTGTGTCGAACTCGAAAAAGTGAAAAATCATTCATACGAGGAAATGTCAATTCCAAGGATCGCAACAAGACAAGCCACCGACCACAAGTGTCTTTTAAAAATAAGCATATCTCTTCAACGGATGATTTTTGAAAGATCACGATAAAAGGCCGAGGAATCACTCGAGAGAAGGTAACTGAACCACGAACATTCAAGCTAACATTCGAATCAGTAACCAAAAATTACTCTCAAGTCATTCAAATTCAATCCTCAAGCCTACATTACGAAGGAAATCAATCCAACACACTCACCGTGAAGGAAAGACGACTTCAATCAGTTGAAGATGAAACATTTGAAGAATCAAGGGGTCTACATTCCACGGAGGATTGTAGGAAGGTTCAAGGTCAAACCAGTCTCAAGTTTTTGGAGGGCTTCGTGATCAAATCCAAGAAGCTTGAGCAAGTGGGTTGTAGTAGCAAGCGTTGCCCTGTGAAGAAGCCGAGTCGCACGAGAAGCCATTTGTGTGACAAGGCATCTCGTGACCGAGTCCCAAAGGATCAAGTCATTTGTGTGATCAAGACTTGTATCTGGATCGTTAACCACTTTGTATATTGATCAATACTTAGTGGATTCCTCCAGGAGTTAGAGAAGAGAGGAATAGAAGAATTACCCCATCTTCGAACCTCTATAAAAACTTATTTTGTCATTTACATTTCATCTCTTTAATTTCTGCATATTACTTTAATATCTGCTGATAAATTTGCTATCCAATTGATAATCAACAAAGTGCTAAAACCAAGTATTAAAACAAACTTAACCAAATTCAAGGGTGTTAAGTCTTCCTGAAAATATATCACAATCGAGTTAAGTCTTTAGTCAAAAAATTGAGTTATTCTATCAACAAATTTCGGTCAGTCCGTTGAGTGACTAACTCACGATTAACTAACTTAGATGTCCATCAAGGACTCAAATTGTGAAATATTAACTCTAAACGTTTTAAAAGGACTAAATCAAAAAGTTGGTAAGGTTTATTCAACCCCCTTCTAAACCTTACACTCAAACCCCTTGGGACCTACAAAGGTTAAGTTATAAACTTTTAATGATTCCTATACTTTAAAGAAGTAGAGTATGGCAGATACTCTTAATAGGAGATCACCTATATAAGTGTGAAGACGGGGCCGCTTCAACGAAACACTTATGAATCCAAGATGTTGTCCGGGGCCAAAATGGACACAACCGTGAGAACCAAATGGTGTTAGGAAAGATATTGTGTGGGTCTTTGTTGTTTTGGTTTACATAAACAATTTGAACGATTCAAGACATCGTGTCACATTTGTGCATGCGGCTAGTAAACCGATAGCATTCCACTAAGGAAGGTTCAAAGCCACAAGCAACCTCTCCCGATGCAATAGCTTTCCGTTTGAACTCTCTTAGTGTCCGCATACTCATATGCATTTATTTTCATTCATGTGGGGATTGTTGAATTGGTTTTATTAAATGGGTTTTGACCCAATTTTTACCAATTATTTAAGTGGGTCATTTATTCAAAGTATGAAATAAATGAGACAAACGTCATCTACGCCGCGGGTAGATGAGTTTAGCATTTCAAATTTCTCAAAACCAATATCGGGTGAATGAGAAATAAATGCATAAAGTTGGCCACTTAAAATGCTTTTATATATGGAATATAAAAGGGTGGGAATATGGAAAGCCACATAAGAAACATAGTAAATGTTTGACTAGTTAATAAAGAGCTTCACCACTAATAAGGAGTAATCAAGTAGAACTCCTTATGGTACACCCTAGTGGACCAAGTCAATTTTGACTAGCCTTTGGCTAGCTCAAAAGGCACCGAGGACGTTGCGGAGCACCATCCGAGCCGGAGCCCGGCCCTGGCCCGTACATAGTCGCATTGGGCGCTTTCGAGGCGCACTTTTCACTTCAAACGTACGCATCATCGCGAGGAGCTTTGAGGAGCTTAAAGTTTTGGAAATTCGAACCAGGGTTGATCCAGTGGCTCGGTGACATGTCAAAGCGGCTCGGGTGGCGATGACAAGCGAATAATCGCACGAGTGGCGACACGTGGCAATCGATTGGATGTGTCATTCACCGACGGGCACCATGATCGACGCGTCTGTCGGTGTGCGATGTGTATGCCAAAGTGTGTGTTCCTTCAGACAGATCGATCAGACCATCGGATCGATCGCATTTATTAACCAGGCGCGATCCGACGGCCAAGACCGATTCGGACAGGGGGTTGCACCACCAAGAGGCACACCGGAAGCTCTATATAAACCGCCCCCCAGGATTCATTTCATCACATCATAAAAATTTGAATTCATTTGCTTCTTCTTCATTCTGCATTTAGTCCATAAAAGGAGAGTTCAAAAACATCTAAGTGTTCGATGTACTTGCGATTTGTAGTGCAACTATCGCAAGTAGTTCGTTGTTGTATCTTGGGAGACGATTTCCATATTCCGTAAGCACCGTGAGCGGGAAATCTCGTCTTAAAGAGAAAGAGTCCAACTCTTGTCTCGACGTTTCGATTCTTTATCGTTACTCCGCTTCAATTGTTTTTACCATTTGGTATACACCAACCCGTTTTTCCTAACAATTTGTATACTCAAAATTTTATTTTTTTATGAGCTTTACAAATTATGCATCCAGGCTATTGGACACCAATTTGTATATTAATGTATTTAGTTGTTTGGGATATATGTATAATTGTTATTTGGGCGCATCCCATCTCTTAATAAATATATAATTGTATTTAAGTCAATTAAATTAAATTTAAAATACTTATTTTAATTAAAGAAAATATCTCAAATATGTATTAAAATATTATATATATTACATATATCCATGCGTAGCATTTTTTATAGTAATGTAAGAAGAAATTAAAGTTTTATTTAATATAAAATTGTATTCATAATAGTTTTTTATATATAAAAATTTAATTTTTATATTTGTTAACATACTTTTCATGTTAATTGAAATATATTTTTTATATTTATCAACATATTTTGATATTTAACTTACAAAGTTATACTCTTCACACTTTAAGGATCTAAACATGATTAAAATACAATGACGATGAAGTTACACCTTGAGGGTGTTTATGAAAAAAAGCTTTCAAAGATTGAACACAAATACATAGCCTTAAGTGTATTTTTCATGATGACGAGATATGATATTTTTTCCTTTTTGACTTTAACAATCAAAACATTAAATTGTATTTTCAGCCTATTATTTGATTCTATTTTAAAATTTTACAATGAAGGGAGACATAATTCATAGAACTATTAGAAAAATGCTCATGTCACGGTACGAAATAGAGACATCATGAATATATAGTAGTCATAATTGCTCAATATACACAAGTTGGTGATAAAAAACTCTTTTTTATCACTTTTTCATAACAAACTCTTTTCTACACCAAAATAGTGTGGTTTTACTTTTCTACCCTTATTTTAACCTAACCCCATGGTTAACCCCAATCCTCTCTCTTCCCTCTCTCTTCAACACAAAATACATTTTACCCCTTCAAAAAAAATGGTGAAAATCACAAAAATTAAGGTGTTGTACGTCTGGTGTGTAACTCTCATGTCTCCAACATTGGAATTAATTGCTCAATATCTACTCTCATTATGGGGGAATTTATTGCCCAACCAATACTTTTTCACATTTGATGGTGTAACTCCCACATTTTCAAATCATTTTTTTCTTTATCATTCTCACATCTCCTCTGTTTATGCCCGTAAATCGATTTAGGTATGTATTCTATATACTTATATGAGGACTTGTATTATCATGGTTCAAATTTTTAGACATTATATGCTAATTTTAACTTAATAAATGTTTTAGTTTTCTTCTTTGGTTGTAAATTTCGTGTTTGATATCGTTTTTATGATTTTTTGGTAATTATTGTATGAAAATACTCACTATATGACTTGAAATATAACATCACGGTATGGATATCAAAGAACTGGTTCGGTTCACGGTATGGTATATAGTTCACGGTTAGTTTGATGATGTGGATATCTGTGCAAAAGTTCACGATATAGGTTCACATAAATAGGCTCACATTTTACGTTAACGGTATATATTCACAGTATAAATGTTCACAATTTAATATGTGATACCGTGAAGACATATAATACCGTGAAGTCTTATAATGTCGTGAAGTACGCAATACCGTGAAAGTATATAGTACCGTGAAATTATAGATTACCGTGAAGTAGATTCCGTGAAGTGAAGTTATATCGTGAACTCATATGTACTGTGAATTTATATCGTGAACTCATGTTTATGTACCGTGATTTGATTGAGTATGATACTGTGAACTCATATGTACCGTGAATGTATGCAAATTGTGACAGTAGAGATTACACGGACATTTTCAAAGACATGTCTATATAATAAGTGAATTTATTAATTGTTATTATATTTCTTGCAGATGAATTGGAGTAATTTGATAGTTCGATATAGTGGATATTGGCAAGGAATCGAATATGTCGGCGGAGAAGATGAGATAATAGTTATTCATGATGGGGATAATTATTTTTCGGACCACGAGATCGTGCACGATAGCGTGAAGGCCGATTTAGATACCGGGGGATATATTATTATCCATTCTCTTGTTGATATTGATGGAAAAGGTGTTCATCGTAAGAAGATTAGAAATGACCATGACGTGAGATGTCTTTTAGCCATTGTTGACATGGCTATTGTGTTTGTTACTATTAAGAAGATGAATTCTGGATCTGGTAACACCCAGATAGCTCAATTGGAGGAAATGTCTATAATAATTCTGGAGGGTTTGTTGAATTAATTAACTCTCATTAGGGAAATTTTGTGGTTCCTACTTATATACAAGGCGGTGGACTTTCGCAAATTTCTCCGTTTGGATTTGGTAATTATACACAAGATAATAATGTTACAGACTTTAAAAAATGTTTGGATCCAAATCATGTCGAGCATAATCCCATTGAGAAAAATCCATTGGAAGATATACAAAATTCGAATGAAAATTATGTTGACGGGGGTTTGAACAGACGTAAATGATGACTTGAGTGATAATGGCAACACTCATTGGCGTGGCGTTAAAGATTGTGAAGACGTCGTTGAAGAAGATGGTCGACATTGAAAGTGATGATGAAGATTATGAGGAGACCGAACTTCAATATAATTTTTTCCAACAATTTTGCAAATGGCTTAGTGAGCGGGGCGAATTGATTGGTATGAATTCGAACGATAGCCGAGAACAACACAGTCAACATAAACCGCCCATTGATTTAAATGAAGAGATTGTAAATACGAACAATACCACAAATTATGCTCAACGTGGTTGGACAATTCCTGGTGCTCCGTTGGTTTCATCAGATTCAGTTCATGAATCTATCTCAACAAATCCAAGTGGTGGCATGTTATCTACTGGATCAACTTATATGACCAAAGAACAAATGGTTATTGCTGTTGGGAGGTATCACTTGGATAAATTTGTGGAGTACCGCGTAAAATACTCAGATACCAAAAGATTCCAGGCAATTTGCAAACATGATGGATGTCTATTTGTATTGAAGGCGAAAGGTCGAGGATCATTTTGGAGGGTGTGTAATATCACTGATCACACATGTCAATTGTGATTGGTGCATACTCCGCATCTAGAATCCTGGTTGAGAATGCGTCTCTTGTTCCTAGGGATATGATGAACGAGTTACGGGAAAGACATCATCTTAATGTGCGTTATAATGTTGCCCTAAAAGCAAAACATCATGCGATAGGGATGATCTACGGTGATGACATGAAATCATTCAGTATGATACCATCCTATCTGCACATATTGGACAAGACAAATCCTGGATCTACAACTGCATTTTTGATTGATCGAACCAATAGGTTCAAATATGTTTTTTTTTGCATTGGGTGCGTCTATTCGTGGTTTCAGTGAAAATGGTCGACTCGTTATAGTAGTAGATGGAACACATTTGAAGGGTAAGTATCGGGGAGTTCTATTCGCCGCTGTCACTCAGGATGGTAACCGACAGATATTTCCACTTGCAGTTGGGATAGGGGACAAAGAAGATGATAGATCTTGGACATGTTTTTGGAGAATGTTAAGAAAGCGTATGGTTCTCCTGAAGATCTCGTGATTGTTTCAGATCAACATATAAGCATTTGAAATGCGGTAAATGTTGTGTACCCTGAGGCGGATCATTGTCTATGTTGTTACCATTTTCAAAATAACTTGTCAAAATTTGGTAAGACTGTTGTTTCATTGTTTAATAATGCTGCTTATAGTTATAAGTTGTCGGACTATGAGAAATATATTACACTTCTTAAATCAGAAAATGAGGGTGCGTATTCACATTTGATGAGCATTGGGCCAGAAAAGTGGGCACGTTGCATATGTCCAATACGCCGTTATGAGTTTATGAACTCCAATTCAGCAGAAAGTTTCAACAATCGTATACTTTGGGCGAGGAAGCTTCCCGTTTGCTCGGTGTTAGAGGTTGTCCGGACAATAATTGAACGATGGTTCTATGAACGGTGGGCTAGTGCCGAAGATAGAGAACATGAATTAACAGAAGTGGTAGCGAATGCCCTCGGGGAACCAAAACATATATTGTTGACCTTAGCGCAAAGACTTGCACTTGTCGACGGTTCGAACATATTGATTCCATGTTCTCATGGAGCAGCTGCTATTAGGTTAGTTTTTATTTTCTGATATTTGTCTTCTTTAAATAATTTCGTTATTACCATATAATTCATTTTATTATTATTGTTGATTGTCATAGGAAAGTGAATCACAATGTATATTCATATGTCGACGAATATTACAAGACGAGTACATTGCGCAATTTGTGGTCCGGTATAGTCATGCCAATCCCCGATCCTGAAGAATGGGTTGTACCTAATGAGGTTAGATCATTGGTATGTGACCCTCCTGAAAATCCAAGACAAGCTAGACGACCGCACCAAAATCGCTATGCTTCGGGCCCATAAACAAGTAGTAGGATACGCAAGCAACAAGTTTGTTCGAGATGTGGGTCGACTTCACACAATCGCATTAGGTGCACAGAATACTTAATCCCTAGTACATCTGCCTCAGTCGAGTCATCCACGAATGGGCAAACTGGTAGCGTCGTGCACCTAAAAAATATGGTATATGTCGAGTTGAGATCATACTCGACTTAAAATGTCCGAGTAGGGAGGGTGTTGACGGGTTGGAAAATAATTAAATTTCCAATTAGTATCACTTAGTATAAAAATAATTCCACATACCCGATTATTGAAATAATTGATAAATTCAAAGTTTCTCCACGTAAATCGCTATCGTAGCAAGCGCGGTCTCTGTAATAACACGTCATGCTCTTTATCTGCTTGGCTAACCCTTAAATGAGGTATCGCCTCGTACACCCAAATCTGCAATGAAGTAATTACGTAACCAATTTTATTAGGTTCACTAAAAATATAATGAACTACAACAACAAAACATACAAAAAAAAACTATAGTCATACCAGAACAGTGAGGGAATGTCCGAACAAATGGTACTTGAAAGATGTATGGGCGAGTTGAGATGAAGGAAGAGACCGCAAACGATGTGCAAGGATCTGAAATGAGAACTTACCCCAGGGGAAACTCTCCCGCCGATCAGTATCCTCGATCGATGCCCATGCCCACTCATCAACCGAATATGAGTGTCCATCAACAGCAAATAAAATCTTATATACGAACAAAATCTTGGCAATCTTAACCTGATCGGAAGCCGAATCTGCAAACTCCCCTCCACAAAAATGGTCTAAAATAGAATCAATGACTTTAAGTCGCGGACGAGCAATGCGACGCGTGTATACGCTATCATCCGGTATCTCATGCCCACACATTCGGATCAAAATCAATCACCAAATCTCAACCACCACCAAAGCATACTCGTATTTTGAAAATCGAATGAATTTATCACCGCCAACTCTAAACCAAAACTCGTCGAGCTCTGAGCCAGCCCTATTAACCTCTCGTCCGAAAAATGCATGCAAAGCGGCACTGCAGGAAGCCCCCGTAGTAGAGAAATTCAAGTAATGCCCAAAACAAGAAGTGGCAAACTGATTATACATTTCAGGGCACTTGGGGGTCGGTCAATTGTATTTTTATTTCATCTAAAACCTTTAGTCAAACATACAAATTTACTACAGCTTTCTTCCCTTGAAAACTTTGTCTTTTCCATGACCAATCAATCTGCAAGCCACAAATTATAATTTATATAATTAATAACTAATATTATATGAATAATAATGAAATCATAGTAACTAAAAATTGCCAGAGAATACTAGTGTTTTCTTTTCTTGTAGTGTCCTAAACAAAAAAGAGGAAATTAATATTCTTGAAATAATATTTTAACAGCAATTTTCATCCAGCCACAATTGAAGTTATTTAGTATGGCACCAGTAACAACTGCTATTCTCTATTCTTCTGCTTTGGCATTTCCATTTGCAATATGAAATTACATCATCTAATTTTTTAAAAATAAGCACATGTAAAGATAACTTTTATATACCAAACTACATGAGAGAAACAGACATCTCTGTTTTTAATACCTCTTCACATGGCTAACAAATATTAATTTATTGATCCAACTCTAACTAGAACGGTTACAGATATTGCTATCTCTAACAAGTAAAATATGGAACTTGGCATCTGGGATGAAATTTAAAATTTAAAAAAAAATATTGCATATATTTTTTTATGCATGCACTGAACTATATGTAAATTTTCTGGAAGCTAAAAGGAAATAAAAAATTCAACTTCAAAATTTTTGTTAAAGCTACATTAATTCCAAAAAATAACACTTATTGTTTTAAAATTAAAAGATTGAAAGCAACCCAAATTTAGATAAGTTCACGGTATACCAACTACTCGGAATACTAAGAATTAACACTTCCCGGAATTAACACTTCTCGGTATATGTCTGGTTCAACATCACGGTATAATAGTTCACGGGCATTATATCATTTCACAAAGATTATGACTACATAATAATATGTGTTCACGACATTATATCAGTTCATGTCATTATATCATTTCACGGACTTATGACTACACGGTATAATATGTGTTCACGGTATTTTATCAAGTTCACGGTATTATACGACTACACGGTATTATATGACTACACAGTATTATAATACTTCACAGTATAATGGATTACAATGTGAAAATATACCGTTAACCTAAACTATAAACCTATATCGTGAATTGAACTTGACAATCCATACCGTGAAGCCCTAAACCCTAAATCCGTAATTACTCTCCAACTCATACATACCAATAACAACAAAATCAAAAGTAAAATCCCTAAATTCCAACACATAAACCTCAATTTCAACCAATAAAACCATCAATAAAAACTCAAAACAACAAAAAATCCAAAAAAAAAAAAACAAATTATTTTGACTCACCTGTTCTTGAGGCAAAGGGTCACGATTTTTGGCGACCTCCGTCGATTCCGCCATTAACACTGCATTTTCCGATCGTGGTGGTGGGACATTTTTGTTTGTGTGAACCTCCATCGACTCCGACACCAACTCTTCATTTCCCGATCGATTTAATGGTGGTAGGGCCTTGTTGTTCATGTGAAGAAGATGGTGGTGGGGCATCGTGAGGTGGGGCGTCGTGGAGGTGGGCTTTGTGGTGGTCTATGCTTGGTGGCAGTGGAGGTTTTGGTGGCTGGAGGTTTTGTTGGGGAAAAAGTTCAAGTTCAATTGCTTTTTGGGTGGGGGGCCGATGGGGTGGTGGTTGGATTGTTTTTGTTTTCTTTTTTTTTTTTTTAATTTTGAAAAGGGTTTTGTTTTTAAAAAAGGGAGAAAAATCAAATAAGTCAAAAAAAGGTAACTAAGGTGTGGTTGAGTTATGTGGGATTGGGTTAAAAAAGTGTAGAAAAGAGTTTTTTTATAAGTGTGTGTATAATAGAGTTTTAATTGTTCAAATGGTGTATAAAAATTTCTTTCTATATAGTATGTGTATTGCAGGGGTCTTATCTAGTATAGTTTAAATATCAGTTTAATGGGTTGAAAATATATTGCATAATGAGATGATTATTCTAATAGGGTAATAGTGGTATTTGGGCCAAAGTGTTAAAACATGTGTCCAATGGCAATGACTAATGAGATAACCTTATCCACCACAAACAAGATGAGAAACCGCCACGAGGGACAACCTTTCAGATACCCTCCATTTTCCACCTCTCATTTCCTTTTCCCTCACCTCTTCTCAAAAATAAACACAAATGATATCACCGCCTTAATTCATTTAACAGCAAAACAAGAAACTTCTCTGAGCACTGAGAAACAAAAAATGGCCTCCACTTCTGCAGTTACCATGGCTACGCCGCTGACCCAAAAGAGGCAACCACCGTCTGCCGGAGCTTTCTTGAAGCCATTGCCGGTGAGGCCATCCAAGGCCGCCGCCGTGTCGAAGCCTGTCGGGAAATTTGAAGTGAGGGCTTCGTTGAGGGAGAAGGCGGTCGCCGGGATAACAGCCGCCGCGTTGACGGCTTCGATGATCGTCCCCGACGTGGCGGAGGCGGCCAGCGGCGTCTCGCCGTCGCTGAAGAATTTCTTGCTGAGCATTGCGGCGGGTGGGGTTGTGCTCACGGCCATCGTAGGGGCGGTCATCGGCGTGTCTAACTTTGACCCTGTTAAACGGAGCTGAGAAGCCATTGATATGTGTGTGTTTTTTGAGTATGTGTATTTAATAAATAATTTATAATCCAAAATGTTTTTCATGCTTTCTGAAATTTATGGTTCTGTGAGCTTTAATTTTTCCAGGAACATGCCTATGAAATATAGAGTATCATATAGTTAAAAATTTTTTTTCTAATTGGTACATTTCACTGTCGTCTTAGTTCTTACACTAGAAATTAATTAAATGAAAACAAAGATTAAAGAACCAAGTAGAAATCTCTTCACGGCCGGAGATATTATTTTGGTTTCTGAATATTTGATTTCAACACCTTTAATTTCTCTTTCTCGGCGACATTTATTTTCGTATGCTTGTGGCGCACTACAAGAAAAAAATCATTTTTTAAATATAGATAAGTATTAAGATAACCATAAACTGTAGGTAAAATCATTGCAGATAAAATCATTTTAGGAAATTGTTTACCTACACAATCTAAAATTATTAGTAAACGCCTACAATATTTCTGTCAGTAAATTTAAAAATTGTCCGTGATCTGTCACTAATTTGTTGGTATAATTTGGGGAAAATAACATTTTTTCATTTTGTAGTTAACTGTAAAATTTAGTGATAAAAATATTTTTGTAAGTAAATTTCGTTGATAAACTGGAATTTTTTAGTAGTAGTGTTTGTTGTATGCATTTTCTTAAACATCATGAATATTTCTAGTTTATTTATGCTGAATTTGGTTGCATGATGGTAATGAGTACGTACTTTCATAAATTCACCCTCTATTACATGGCTTATCCAATTATACATTATGCTTTGATATTAGATATATTGTTTGTTTGAAGGATAGGGATTTAGGATATCTATGGGTTTATTGATTTGGTTGTTTGATCGAGGTATATAATAAATCCCCAAATACATCCAAAAACTTTTGTGTCATTCACTTTCCATTTACATTGATTATAAGTAATTTTAAAAAACAATAAAAGGAGTTGTATTATGCATCCCAATGAGGGATATCTAGTAACTGGCCACACTCATTTCAAGGGTCTTCTTTTCATGAAACAAACAAAATAATAAGAATCAAATAATAATAATTGTGTGATATTTCACCCATAAACCTTAACCAAATGGAGCCTTAATGTAATACAAAAAGATTAAGATTATGGGTAATAACTAAAATTAAGTCTGTGATGATATTAATTAAAGTATAAGATCTTTAATTAAAACATCACTAATATGACCCATAATATTTTGAGTATGACCGTCTAATCCTGACCATAATGTAGAGATATTTTAGTAGGGACATTTATATATGATTTGATCATATAAGACTTAGACCGATTTAATTGGAATTTTTCATACAAATTCCTTTGTAGAAATAAAAAATCAAATTAAATTACAAGATGATCATATATAGATAAATATTAATCCTGAGTAATTACAGACTCTTGTTTATTTCTATGTTATTCTTAATTTGCTCGTTTAAGTTTGTCTTACGACATTTCAAATACTTGAATTTTAGATTCGCATTTGAATTGAATGGTTGAGAATCTAAATTCACATGTATGGTCCATTCCTTATTGTGAGAAGTAGAAAGATAATGATCTCATTTGTTATATTTTGGAACTAAATGGTTTGAGATCTCTAATTTATCATTCAATTATAAATTAATCATTCACTAGTAAATTAATGGTAAGTTAAATGGATATTACATGTCTTCAGTTATAAATTGTCTTTGGAGGATTAATCTATATATAAAGATTACATAGAGGAATTGTTCAAATTCATAGAGTAAGATAAGGAATAAGTATAAAAGTTGAATTCCAAATTTATAGTGGAGTAATATCGAAATAAAAAAGTTGATTAAGTTAATTAAATAGTTTAATTATTTATTCGATTTATTGGAGCTTATAATTATGGATTCATAGTTCACTATGTGCCCTTCTTGAGTAAACATGTTATAAATAATATTTTTAGGTTCCTAACGGTTTATGGAAAATAGTTTTCATAAAATTTGGGCTAATATATTAATATTAATTAATTTCAGGAATATTTGAAATTCTATAGTTTTGACTATATTGAGAATTAAATAAATATATGATACTTATGGTATTAATATATTTATTAATTAAGTAATCAAATCACATGGAGAAGGATGAGAAAAAGTATTTTTCTCTCCAAGTGGGTTTGTGGTTGAATTTTTAGTCAAGTTCAAAATCCTTTCCTATTCAGTTAGCCTAACATTACGACTTCATGTATCGAGGAATCAAACTCTAAACTACCTGTGCGAGTTTGAGAATTTTAGCACTTATTACTATCGAATTCTCTAGTATGCTACATATTTACATATAAAATAGCACACTAAATATATCAACTTAGTACTAAAAATAATTCACTAAAATATTAACTTAGTTTGTAAGTCTACTAGTATAGTTAGAAATAATCAATAAAGTTAATCAAACTTATACCAGTAATAAAGATATAAAAATAGTATAGTATACCAAGAAATAATACATAAAAATCAGGATAATCAATAAAATTTAAAAATTTAATGTTATAAATATGTGGAATGATTTTTAAACATTTAAATACAAAATGAAAGAGAAAGAAAAGGTAAATCCATAGGCGCGACCAAAAGCCCACCAAGAGCCCCATCTTATTTAGCTCGTCTCAAACAGCCCAGTAGAGGCGGCGCTAGTGGGCCGAGTTGGACCCGTAGATTTGTAAAACTATTCGCCCCTGCCCAAACCACTCCACAATACCATCAAATAAGTCGTTGGATTTTGAGGAAATTACACAAAATACCCTTTATTTTAAAAAAATGACAAAAATACCACCCCATAACCAATATACCCCACCCGGTAATTACCTATGACAAATATACCCACTTGTTACTTACCTCTTCAGTTTTCACCCTCTTTCATCACTTTCTTACGTTCCATAACTAGGGTAAAGCACGTTATTACTGAATATCACAACTCATATTGGCGCGCGTTTTTTTTGCGATTCCTACAGTCGATCGTGGCTACATTCCCCACCCTTTCTTTTAGTTTCAGTCCTTCGAGCTCCATCATATTCTCTATAGGTTTAATGTCTTTGAAACCTCTGATTTTTGGTAGTTGTTTTAATGGATCCTAAAATGCTCCTAAAAACTCTCCTCATAAAAGAATATTGAGAAGTTCTTCGAAGGAAGCAGCATATTCCTCGAAAAAGAGGAAATTTCAGCATATTCCTCGAAAAAGAGGAAATTTCAGAAGGGTGCTGCTGGTTCTATGGCTTCTAAGAAGAGAAAAGTAGAAAAGATTGTTGAGGAAGAAGCGGTTCTAGATGTTAAATCGCCATCCAAAACTGCGAAATCGAATGTTGGTGTTAAAGCTGCGAAAGAAGAAGGTTTCTTTTGAAGAAATGGATGTTGCTGAGGTATGAGTTTTGTGTATTCTTTGTTATTGTTATATTTTGATTTGTATATTTTTGTTAGTTTCGATGTTGTTTCTTATTTATTTCTGTTATTTTTCATTTGTTCTTTTATGTATTTTAGTTGAAGTGGTTGTGGATTTTGTGTATCTGTTTTGTTTCATTGTTGTTTCTAGGGTTTCAAGTATGTTCTTGGCCCTGCTGACTGGTTTATTGCTCGAGTAAATACTGCCTTCTCCTTTGATATTATTAACAATATAAAGAAAATTTTAATCGACGACACCCAATGGAGGCATTTAAGAATACATATTTTGGATAATTCTTAGACATGAAAGAGGTTGGTTTTAATCGGCTTGTCCATTTGTTGTTGAAATATCAAGTCGTCCACTCGAAGAAGGACGAATTGTTGTGTCTGTGGGTGGAAAGTTATTGAGGTTTGGGTTGGGGAATTTACTATAGTGACCGATCTTAATTGTGTTGGCGATAGGCCCAAATTGTCGGGGATGTTCGTAGCTCTGTTATTTTTTGAAGTATTTTGCTAGCGAAGCAAGTTCAATAGCAATCGATTGAGGAATGTTTTTAATGCGTGTTTGGGATGATGAGGATCTAGATGCATTGAAATTGGCTTTCTTCGTATTTTCTCCATTTTTCTTTTTACTTCTACGGGTAGTTCGGTTGAGATGTCATTTTTGAGGTGGTGGACAAAGATATGGATGTGTTTGACACATATCCATGTGGGGGACAGAGTTGTTTGATGTCACTATTTGTGAGTTTAGTCAACAAATTTTGTACAGACGTAAAAACAAACTTTAACATGAGGAGAATATTGGTGGGAAATGCACGAAATTTTACAGAATTCAAGGATTTTCGTTGGCATTCCAGATTTGGTTCTACGAGTGTTGCCAAGAGGTGAACGGGAAGTTTTGTTCTCGTGTTGATTGTGATATCCCGAGGATTTTGAACTGAACTTGTTCAAATTCAGGGAAAGACAACAAAGTGAGGACTGAAGACTTAGAGATGAAGATCTTCAACCGGTCGGCTGAACAGTCAATATGATTTTACTTTTTTTTTTCTTCCTGTTTTGTTTCATTTATGTTTCATAATTGTTTCTTTATTGTTTCTGACTGTTGTTTTGTTTTTTCTCACTTCAGTTGGGGTTGAAAAATTTGTGGTCGACTGAGGATGAAGGTGTGCAGTTGTGCATTGATAAATTTTATGATAAATCAAGTACACCTTCAGCCTGGTTGATGGTGATTTTGTCGTTGGAAAGTTAAAGTGCAAGGAGGCTGATGTTGGTATTGGGTCGAAGCATATCATTGATGATATTGCTAGGAACCAACAGTTGTTTTCAAAGGATTTTGAGGTTTTTAAGATTTTCACAACAAAATTCTTGGAAGAACAATTTGCAATTGTTTTCTCTGAGTTAGCCGATATTAAGAGGAAATTTCAGGTTCTCAAACTCTTTTTTTTGTTTTAATTATAAGTTATTTTTTGTTATCTTTCTAGATTTTTCTTTGTTTTTCAAGATTGTTTCTTTGTTGTTTCTTTTCATCTCATGGTTGTTGTTTTCCATGTAGGTTCGTGCTGGTGTCGAGGAAGCGGAGTAGGTTGATGAGTCTGAGTCTAAGAGCGAAACTGAATCTAATGGCTTGTCATTAGGTTCAGGTTCTGAGGAAGATTCAGATGAGAAAAAAGATGGAGAAGATGATGTTGATGATAGGAATATGGATGTTCCCATTGGAAAAGCTGGGACTGCTATGCCTACGGATTTGGATGATGTTGGTGGTCGTGCTAAGGATGTTTTTGCTGTGGTTTTTTAGAAAAAAATGATGATACTGGTGAAGCTCATCTGAATGCCGTAGAGGGCGTTGCAGTTGGTGGCCTGGTGAGTTTGGAATCGAGCATGGAGAAGGTGTTTGATGAATTAAACAAGGACGGTGGTGAGATGGGGAATGTGGCTGGTGAGTTGAGCAATGATGGTGGTGAGATGGAGAAAGTGGCTGATGAATCAGTCAAGGACGGTCGTGAGGAGAAAAAATTTCTTAGTTCTCAGGAACTTGACGATCTCACCCTTCTCGAATTGATGATATATTGAGCAGTGCAAGTCAAGCCGCTGACCGAGAAGATGTGTTTAAATTATAGTTTCTGTTATTTTGTTGTTTTTTATTTCTTTTTGTTCTTTGTTATTTTATTCCTTGTTGTGTTTTTTTTTTGTTTCAGGGTGCTTTGAAAAGTCCAGTTGGTGTCTCCTCCAATCTGTTTCCTTCTATGAAGAGAGTTTCGAAACCGTCTGTCGCGGTGAGAACTCTATTCACCACTAACTTTGTGTCTTTCGGTAATGATGTCGCCAAAGGTGTTGAACCTGTGGACGTGGTGATTGGATTGAAAGACGCGTCGGCGACAAAGATGCGATTGTGGATCTTTGCGAAAAAGTTTCAAAAGCCTCGTGAACGGAAGGTGCCATTTGGATGAGAATATGGATGAAGTTCCGGGGGATAAGGGCTGTCGGATGGGTTGAACGACCGGGCTTGAAGGGTTTGATTCTCAAGGGTATACACCTTTTTATTTTCATATTTGTGTTCATAACTATCTGAAACAATTGTGAATTAATTATGAAAAATATATGAAACAATTACATAAATATTTATAAATTTGTGATTCGTTTGTTTTTTTTTTGTTTTTATTTGATACTCTTTTTTAGCTCGAATCGATACTCGAAGGAAAATGACAAAGTTGAGCCTTCTTTGAAACTTGGTGTCTGCGAAGTGAAGTTGAAGTCATGGTTTCATAACATGTATTATGTTTATGAGTACTTGGCTTCTTCTGTAAGTTTTTATTATCTTTTCATGTTGTTTTTTGTATTGTTCCTTCTGTTTTTTAATTGTGTTTTGTGTTCATTTTTAAAAGATATTGATGTGCTTTTATACTATTTGAGGAAGAAGTTCCTATATGGGCATAGTGCTGTGACATTCACAACAACCGATTTGATATTTGATCGGTGCATTCAAAGCATTTATAAGAATTTTTTTCAAGTGAACAAGAGAAAGAAGAAACATTTTGATCTGTCCATGATGGCCATAGTTGTGGACTATATCATGGAATATGATATAGCGTGTGGACGGCCATGGTGGGATTGATCATATCTTGTTCCCATACATTGCATTGGTATGGAACATTGGGTAATGGGAAGGTTGAGCGTGAAGGAGTGAACTACCTATCTGTCCTTGGTAGCCTTTTATGGTGTCCATCCCAATTCTGTTCTTGGCGAGGGTGCGTATTCTAGTGATCCGAATTCTGCTATGAAAGTCGTTGTTGTGAAAGACATTCCTTTGCAGACCAAGAAGTAAGTTTTTTCTATGTATTTTCTATTTGTTTGTTCTTTTTTGTTGTTTTTATTTTTGTTGTTTTATATGTCTGACTGTCCATTTTTTCATTTCTTTTTGTGGTGACTGTGGCGTTTTTGTTGCTTGTTACGTGGAGTATTTTGTTGCCGGGAAGAAAATGAATGCTGAGGCGTTTGTCATAGAGAATGAGCGGTCAAGGTTTAGTCATTTGCTCTACAATCACGCGAAGCTGAAGTAACAAAATGGCGACAAAGACTACATCGATATTGAAATTCTGCCTCCACTCCCTAAGGATTCTAGGGAATTGTTGTTACAAAAATCTTGATAATTTGTGTAATCATCTGAACAAATTTGTCTTAAGTTTGGTACTATTAATAGTATGAGATATTTGGTATTTATAATAGCTTTCCTTTGAGGATTTGGATTGTTATTGGCTGTTTCGATTCACGATTAGATTTTGTGGGTAGTACGTTTTTGAACAATTTGGAGATGAATTATGAGATGTTTTTCAGTTAATGTTTTGTTGTTGCTTGGTTTGGGTTGAAAATATTGTGCGTTTTGTTTTACGTTTCTTATGGTCTCTATTTGGTAAATGGGTTTGTTGTGTAATAGAAACATATCTGGAACACATTCGAAACAAACATTTGTTTTGTCATCTTATTGTATGAAACATATTTGAAGCAACATAGAAACAATTTGCTTTTGATTTTCTATATGTCAAAGCTGTATCAATTACATGTATATTCGTAATAGTAAATATTCTACTACGAGTCCTATTTTATTTTTGGTTGATTCGTACATGTTTTTCTATTATGACCAGGATCCCCACATCTTCCACATTTGGTTTTGACCCTTTTCTCCCAAGCTGCCTTGCATCTTCTTTTCTTTGGCCTTAGATTTTGCCTTGCCCTCCGGCGGTAGAGTCTGCATTGTTTTGATTTCATCTGCAGTTACCAGGTATCTTCATGTGGGATTGGATACACCCTTTCCATATAAGCTGCTTCCATTATTTCCTTCATGTAGTATGTCGAGCAGTATTGGTACGGATTTACATTCAAATCTGTTAGTACCGCTAAAGCATGTGGGCAAGGAATTTCATCCATTTGAAACTTGTTGCATGTGCAAGTCCTTTTTTCCAGGTACACAACAAATGTTTTCAAACACGTGACTTTGAAGATAAAGTCATTTGATCGCTTCACCTGAAACATAAATGAAACATATAAGAAACATTTATGAAACAATGGACCATTTGCTGAAAGTTTGCATTAAATTACCCTTAAATTTAGTGAAATGGTGTAGTGTTTCCCCATATACTCTTTTTTCCATCCTTGTGAATGTTGATCTTGCTTCAATCCGATGTCTGCACGTCCAATCTTGAACTAAAGATCTCATGTATTCGAGCAAAGCTGTTACCGATAGGTCTCTCCCTGCCATAGTCGCTGCATTCAGTGATTCTGCAATGTTTGAAGTCATAAAAAGTATCGTTTGGTCTGACAATGGAGTCGTGTCCATTTTTCGTAGTCGATGATTGATAAATAAGGTCTAATTATGTTGTTTACGCTGTCAAGTGCAGACATTTGTTTTTAGAACTCTTCATTCGTGTATGCTTTTGCTGCTGCTATGAATGGATCTCGTATTTCACTATTTTTCCTTTTGAAGTTTGCATTCAAATTGTTTAGTAGATGATACGTGCAGAGCCCGTGAGAGAACTCAGGATATACCTGATCGTTAAAATAATATATTTGTGAGAAATTTGTAAAGGAGAATGTTTTTGAAACTATATGTGAAACATGAAAGAAGCATATATGAAATAAAAATGAAACATCATATAAGGAAATATTGACATTCTGTACATCCTTTATTGTTGTTTCGATACTCACATATCTGTCTGAGACTATGCACATCCCTTCCCTAAGACCAAAGGTTCGTCTTATATTTGTGAAAAACCACACCCAGCTCCCATCATTCTTAGAATCCACTACTGCAAAAGCCAATGGAAAAATGCTCCTATTCCCATCTTGTGTGCAGGCAGACAACAAAGTCCCCCCATAGCTTGCTTTCAGGAATGTACCGTCAACAACAATTACAGGCCTGCAGTGCCTTCATCCTTTTATTGATGCATTGATAGCCATGAACAAGAAGAGGAACGTGTCATCCTCCTTTATTACCATTTCAGTGATCGATCCGGGATTCGTTTCCCCAACATGTACAAGTAAGCCGGTAGTTTCTGAAAAGACTCATCCGACCTTCCCCGTATTTTTTCCAGTGCTTTCTCTTTTAATCTCCAGACCTTTTTGTAGTCGAGACTTATTCCATGCTCATCCTTCATGTCTCTAATTATATCTGGTGGCGTGTAGACTGTTTTGATGTTGTTGATGTACTTTGATTTGATAAGTGATAAGGTCCCCAACTATTTTTGCAGTGGCGTGCCTATTGTCGTTCATCCTCTTATCCAGCGGACATGTGTGTGTTGTTTCGTGCTTTCTTACTATGAATCTTGTTGTCCCTGATGTGGATGAGGCTTCTACATCTTTTCTGTATTGAATTTGTTGTTCCAAGATTTTCTTTAGTGTGCTGAATGTGCAGTCCACTGGAATGAGTATTCCTGTTATCTCAAAGTTCGTATACTCTATATTTTCTTCCCATTATCCATTGTGGTATACGACAACTGGGATTTTCTCCATGCAACTGTGAAATTCAATGAAAAGTTGGCTAAGTAAAACATATAAGAAATATAAATGAAACACGTATGAAACAATGTTTCATGTACGACAAGAAGCAATGTGCTGTATTAGGAGAAGCATTGCTAATGGAAACAATTGTGAAACAAGAAAGAAACATATGTGAAACAATCACGTAATGTATTGCATTCAGATTTTTCAGATTCACA
This sequence comes from Rehmannia glutinosa, assembly GCA_016081115.2. NCBI lineage: Eukaryota > Viridiplantae > Streptophyta > Magnoliopsida > Lamiales > Orobanchaceae > Rehmannia > Rehmannia glutinosa. Next base: position 797,308 of record JABTTQ020002003.1, read on the forward strand.
CGATTTATTTGTAGATAATCACGAGAAGCAATTTTTGTAGAATTTTGGATCATAATTCGAACAAAATAAGCATTTTAAAGCTCAAAACTGTCAGGTTTTTGGATTCGCATGCAAAATTTCTGGTTCAATTCAATGTCAATTTCATCCAATACACATTGAATCCTAAATTTCTATATGTAAAATCATGAAACTGATCGAAACATGGTATTCTCAGAAAAGATAAACAGATCGTGTTGTTGTTACCTGGTTTGGTCTTCTTCTTCCTCTTGATATTGAGTTTGAATTGTTATCTCGAGCAGTCCAGTATTTTCTCTCGATTTCTTTCCTGCTATCTTTGTGTTTCTTCTGTTGTTCGTTATTATTTGGGATGGGAGAATTCTATTGTGATCAGAGATCTTGTTGTGATCAGCGCCGTGATTTTTGGAAGGAGAATTGTCCAATACGCTGAAGAGCGTATATTTGTCCACATTTAACCGGATTTGGCATATTTGGGAACGAACAGGCGGGGGCGTTATTCGCAGAATTGGGGTTGAAAAGTGGGGTATTCATGTCATTTTTCCTTGGAATTTTATTGTGAAAACTCCACAAAACTTTATTTCTTTTCTAATAATAAGGAGCATTAGGGAAGGCACTAAATATATGAAAATTAATTATTTTGTCATTAAAGAAAAAATTTCAAAGACAGAAGGTTGATTGAAAAATACACCAACCTCACGATTGCAGAACTTTTAACAAAGGATTGCCACCCAAGACCTTTTAGTCTCCATGTTGAAGAAATGATCGTTACAAATTGTCATCATTGCATTATGTTAATAGGAAATTATCTATGGCGGGAACTTTAACCCCGACTTATGAAAGACATCCCGCGATTCACATCCTCCACAAAACTCTATAACAAGGGTTGTAGGGACCTTCAGGGACGGGGTTCATCATTTTTTTTAATAGAAAATTATCTTTTTTAAAGACAGTAAAAAGGGGTCACCCATAATTTTTACTTATAACATAGAAAATGTAGTGAAAGATTTAGGAAATATTTATTGTACTGCACACTATATTTTTTCGATATTATTAAAGCAAATATATGAGTCAAGTGTGAGTATTTGGATATTATAATTTTTAGCCATGTATATTAAAATAATATTATATATAATTAGTTTATCTAATATATTATTTTTGTTTCATAAGTATTATATTATATTTAAGTATTTTTATTAGAGAAGAATTGTGAGTCATCATGTGAAATATGTAACGGAATTGATTAGAGTCCTTGTGATCATTTCCTAGAATTATTTCACTGGACTTGTTTAACTACTGATTTTAAAATTAGTAAACTGATAGGGAAGGATATAGAGTAGTTGCAAGTCAATTTGATATATGGATAGGGCTCCTTTTAACATTCCGTGTTAAAAAGGGAACTAGTCCTCTCTCTACCTTATAAATAAAGAGGAGGTTATATGCATGAGACGAATCCTAAAACATTAAAAAATATGGATTATTTTCATGAGTATGGATTTAGGTCGAAATTATATATAAATATTGGATCCGTCTCATTAATTATATCAATGAAACCATCTCATACAAGTTTTTGTGTATAAATAAAGGTAAAATATTCTCGAGCTTAAATGATAGATTATCTTTTTCAGCATCAATATTTAAAAACGAGTCACACAGATAAAGGTATACATTTTAATCCAGTATAACAATTACCATGAAAAAGAATATGATCAAGAATCATTTATACATTATTATTCCATGTAACTTATTTAGTTTCCTTACAATGAAAAAACCAATTACAATCAATCAAACCAAATAATAACTTCATTGACACGATTTATGAGTTCAAAGGGAGAATTATAGCCAGCAATGGTGAAATTCTCAATAGCAGCCGCCCGTTGGTAAGGCGTACCCTGTAGGCTTTTCCTGAGGGCCTCAATTTGTTTTGGGATGTTAAAGTCTGTAATAAAGCCACCAAATCTTTTAACAGCTGCATACTTATGTTTCGGCAACGTCACCTTCTCTATTTCACGAGAATTAGGTTGAGGTATGGGTAAACCGCTTTGAAATGTCTGTGGCAGGTAAAAAAAGACTTGGTACGTCGAATTTTGGACATCCACGAGAGCGGGTGCTGTCATATTGATTTTCACATTTTGATTGCGATTTATCCGAACAAGCTGCAATAAAAAACAAGTAAAAAACATAGGACTTCAAGATTGATTGTAAAAAATATAAAATATTGCAATATGAGAAACACCGTTATCCTAAGTGTCTACATTAAACAATATGGTATTTTATAGGCTAATCGAGTTTTAAAATTCAAGAATTATGTTAGTGACTTAGTGGGCCCACAATAGAGGCTAGGGGTTAATAAAAGATCTTAAAACTACACCCGATGCACTGAGTGTGTGGGTAATGGACAAGCACCACATTTCATAAGAAATCAAGCGCTTATCCACAGGTGTAACATAGATATTACCCTAATTGAAGTAAAAAAGATAGGAAAAGGAGGTAATTACACTAGGAAGCTTTTGTCAGAAGCAAATGTGTAAGATTTTGACATGACTTTGGGACCAGACAGCCATAGAGCATCCTTGTAACTTCTGATTTCAAATTCTTTCCCACTTTGAACTACGCTGTATGGTGGACACTCAAGGCGTCCACAGTTAGGTGCTGGTTCATAAGACGCACCCTTGCATTGTGATAGAACGAGAAACACAAACAAAAAATACAGTGCTTTTTTTGGTGAAAACATCATGACAATTTGGCACTAACAATACAATGAATGGTATATATGTGTACATTTTAAGGGGGACTATATAGACATTACGTCATTAACACAATCTTGTGAAAAAATACATTACCATAATTTTAAACATGATTTAAAGGCATGTTTGACTATGTTATGAAATAAAATTGTAATTATTAAGAAATAGCATAAATCACTCCCGGGATAGGGCTATCCAAGTCAACAATACACTAACCTGGATATTACCGCAATCTAGGTTTTTAATAAAATTATCTTCTTTCACAAATTCTTTTTTTTTGGCATGTCGATTAAGAGGTGGATTATATCAGAATTGTTATAGATAATTTCTATAATAATAGAAATATATATTGAGAAATATACAAATCACAACAAAATTTAAGAAATAAGACTATAAGAGTAATTATACGTTTTAGTGTGTTCGTCATTCATTTCATCTCTACACATATTATAGCCAAAATTTCCAACTATTACACTTGTAAAATTCAAAACATGTGAATGTTAGGTATTGACAATGTTGCTAAGTCAAACTTTGCAACACTTTGTTGTAACACTCCCCCCTATACATAGCAATATTGTAATTTGGATGAGTATGTCTCGTTAAAAACCTTAAGCCAGAAAACCCTGTGGAAAAAATTGGACATAAGAAAAAAAGGCTACATTCTCAAATCCAAACCTTGTGCATAAGCTGCCTCGTTAAAAACCTTAAGCTGGAAAAATCCAATGGGATAAAAACCAGACAGAAGGGAAAAAGAGTACATCGCACAATATATTCACTCCCCCTGAAATGAAGAATATCAGCTGCAAAATTGATCCATCAATCTTGCTTCACATTAAACCTTCTCATTCCAATGCCAAAAACTAATTTTTCGAATGTAGTCGTCGACAAGAATTTTGTAAAAATCGGCAAGATTACATGAGCGAATCTGCTGAACATCTACTTCTCCATTTTTCTGGAGTTCATGTGTGTGGAAAAACTTTGGTGAAATATGCTTGGTCCTATCACCTTTTATGTAACCACCTTTTACTTGTGATATGCACGCTGCATTATCCTCATAAATAATAGTAGGAGTATTTGTAACTGGTTTCAGCTGACAAGAATTTCATATGTGGGCTATAACTGATCTTAACCAAACACACTCATTGCCAGTTTCATGAAGAGCAATGATTTCAGAGTGATTGGAAGAAGTAGCAACTAGTGTTTGTTTGGTAGATCACCATGATATAGATGTACCATTATAGAAAAATAAGTAACCAGTTTGTGATCGAGCTTTGTGCGGATCAGATCTATATCCCGCATTAGCATAACTAGGGATGACAATGGGTAGGGTACCTACCAATTTAAGGCTATTCACACCCGAACCCTATAATATTTATACTACCCATACCCATCCCAAACCCGATTAAGAAACTACATATATTACCCGTACCCATCCCAAATTCATTTTTCGATACCCGCATGCTACCTGTACTCGCCTAAAACCCATTTATTTTATATAAAAACTTATAATTATATGAATATTTGATAAATATTAAATGGACACCCTACCAAAAACTAATTATTATATAAGAAAATGTGTGAAGCCCCCGATTTTTCCGAGCTATAATTGACTCCTTTTGGCGACTATCTAATTGATCGACTATTTTACCGCGTCACTTTGACGGGTAAATATTAATAATATATATATTTTGTATTTTATTTCATTTTATTTATTACTTGTGATCATGATCATTATTAGTTCTATTTTGCATTTATGATAGCTTGATTGATCATTATTTCTATTTTTGTATTTATTAGTCACCTTAGAATTTTAAGAGACTATTTATTTTAGAGACTTTTACCTTATAGAATTAAGAATTTGATTTAGTATAAGTGATCATGAGACTTATAAGTGATCAAGGAAATCACTAATTATTTTGGAGATTGATATATTTCAACTATTATCATCAAATTTGGGACAAAAAAATATATGGAATTACCAATTTACCCCTATAGTGGACAGCCATGATGTGATATTTTGGAGTAGAAATATCATCCAACTCTTGTACACTTACACCTTATATTAGTCATCTTGTGTATAATTATACCATTAATTCAAATATTATACACATCATCTCATATATAAATTCTTTATTATTAAATTTCCCAACATGTTGGAGTCTTCCCAACATTCCATTCAAACCCATCTCATGCCCATACCTTTGACTTGCATTTTGTCTCCCATGCAAGAAGCAAAATTCAAGACACAAATTAAACAAAATTGTTTTCTCTCCCTCTCTCCCTAACAATCGGCCATTAGGCCAAATGTTTACAAAAAATTCATTTTTCATCCAACACATTTTAATTCTCAAGCAATTCTCCTCCTCTCTAACCTCTCTCTAAAAATCATTCACATCTTCAAATCTTCAAACACCAACTCTTCACATCTTCAAACCTTCAAACATAAGTTCTTCATATCTTCAAGTACCACTTCTTCACATCTTCAAAAATTCAAACACAAGTTCTTCACATCTTCAAGCCTACCTTCAAACCTTCAAGAACATATTCTTCCCAACATCAAACACACTTTCTTTCTCCAAACATCTAAATCAAAACAAACTATCTTCCTACTTAAAAACAAAAATTTCGAACACCCCCTATCACAAGGTAAGAAATTTCACTCCTCAATTCAACTTAAAATCTTACTACTCATCACCTTCTCCTTTTAATTTAAGTTTATATTTTGGATTTTGAGGTACTTAGAAGACCACTTGAAGACATGCATGCATGGTGGTGAAATTTGAAGACTTGAAGAATAATTAGTAGAGAAATTGGACTACAAGGCAAGAATTGAACACTAGAACCCTTCTTTCTTCTTCTTCCTATTTTTTTCAATTTTTAACACCCCTTTTTCATTTTTAAGAAATAGGGACTGACCTTAGGTGATTTTGGAGTTGAACCAAAATTTCAAAATTTGAAGCTTCAACTAGTTTCAAATCACCTACTACACAAGGTAAAGTGTAGTCTTTCCAATTTTCTTATCTTCTTCTTTTTCCCCTTAATTTTTCTCTCATTTTTCTAACTCAAATTTTTTTTATATTTCTTGACTTAGGGGCTGACCTAAGTGACTTCATACAAAGTTGTGAAATTATCCTTTTTATTTCACAATTTTCCAATTTTAAGGTGGGTGGAAAAACTCTTTCAACTTCTAGGTGCTTTTGTTAAACTGCATGTAGAATTTTGATCATGAGCCCTTGAGATATATAATTTATGTATTTCATGTCAATTTTATGTATCAAGTCATGAAATTTCTCAAATGTTGCTCAAAATTGCTAATTATTGAACTTTAGGTACATGCATGTGCAATTTAATGTTCTATTTGATGAATTCTTGTATGTATTGGACATGCATGTGTATGATCTTTGAAATCCATGTTTTGGATGACTTATAACCTAGACAAGTCGAGCATAATTGATTAAATTTCAATTTTGGACTTAAAAATGCAAAATGGAAAGTTGGTGGACTAAATTGCAAGAAAATAAAATTTAAAGGACCCCTCTGCAAATTTCGAATTTTGGGACTGTACTCAGGTTCAAAAATGACTTTTGGACATTTTAATAAAGTTTTAAGAGTTTTAAGATAAATAAAATCAACCTTTAAAAGCCCAAGGACTAGATTGTAACATTTTAGAAGTTTGAGGGCTACTTTGTAATTTTTGAAACTGTACCACACCTTACTTTCAAAATTTGAAATTTTCACTCTTAAGGGACTGGAAATGACATATTTTAAATGTATTCCAAAAATCCAAGTGTTTAGAGCTTGGAAAGTAATTTTACTAAAATTGAGGGACTAAAGAGTAAAAGACTAAATTTGAGGACCCAAATGAAATTTCCAGGACTTATGCATCCCATGCACCTGGAAATACTAATTTAACTATAACCTAATTATATTTTGGACCCAAGGTTAAAATTTCATAACAATTGGACCCCTAAAAGCCTTAAAGACAATTACTTCAAAATGGGACAAAAATGAGATTTTCAAAAGTTAAAGGACCTACACTTATTTCTTTTAAAAACAGCTTTTGTCCCAATATCTTACTAACCTTAGTGACATTTTCCAACTGGAATAATATTAAAATCCCTTCCGGTTTGTGAGTTCCGATTATTTTAAACTAAGGGCCCGAAATGACAATTTTTTCAAATTTGGGGCTAATGTGAGAATTTTATAAAATATCGACCTCAAAACCTTAAAAACCTGAATCTCTGAACAATTTAGAGATTTTAAGAACTGACCTCATAATTGTTCAAGGTCGGGATATTTATTTATTCAATTTTTAACCCAAAGGTATTAGTTTTTACAAAACGGGGCTAATCATAAATTTTCTTTTTATCAAGGACCTAACCCAAATTATTTTCCTTTTACTACAACAGCCCTGGATCCTATGACCTTAATTATTAATTAAAATATTGTATTTTCTCAAAAACCCCTTGACTTATCGGATCGTCTTGACCGATTAATACCCGATCGCGAACGCGACTTCCCGCGTCTTGCGATTTTGAATCTATAACGGAACTTATGTTCCACCTAATCTTTCAAGATATCAAAGGTTGCTTATCCTTCCGATAATCGTCTTCATTCAATAACTCCACCAACACCATAATTGCCACTCGCGTTTTTCAAAAACTTTCCTGAACTGCTTACCTGAATCAATAATACTCGACTGTCTAGTTAACTACCTGAACTTGTATTTACTTTCCTGCCTGAGTCAACTTGGTGTGTCGAGCTCATAGTCGGAATGGATACGTCGGGGATGGAACCGGGCAACTCGGCTGCTATTCCACTCTTCCGGCCCCATCGTCCTAATCCCGCAACTGAGGGACGGAGTGTCCAAGGGAAGCGAGTCGTAGTACTTGAGGTATAATCATGATTATGACAAATCCGAGCCTTGCTAGTTCCAGTGTGGATTTTATCTTTGCCTATGGAGCGATAAGGTGACATGTCTTGGACCATCTTGCTCGGGAGTTACAAGGAAGAACGAAGGAATCGTTTATCCGATCCACACGATTCCGGAGTTAATCGGACCCGTTTGGTTGGCGCTACAAACCGCACGCAACCGCTACTTGTATTGCATTGGTTGGCGTTACAAATCCGACGCAACCATTATTTGTCTTGCATAGGATTGGCGTTACATTCCGCACGCAATCCTACTGTCTTACGAATCACATAGTGCTTGTGTGACCACGAATCGTTTTCTTAAATCGTATAAGTATACTACTTAAATATTTTATCACGACTTGTGGACTGTGTGAATTCATGCATCATATATCACGCATTTTCATATAATCTGTTTTTTCTCGCTTTAACTATATATTGCGCCACACTTGCACCACGATCACCCCATCCATCGAGATTTTGTCTCATCCCCACCTATTTTATAACCTTTAGATGAGGACTTCGTTGAAGATGTTGAACCGACTACGGATTGAGCCCTTGTACCCGTGCCCTGTTGGACTCACTACCTGTTGTTGTTGTCGGACTATTTTATTTTCTTTTCATTCCGGTCTGTAATTGAAGGGCGTAGGACCCTTTGACTATTAAGTTGTTATCTGTAGTTGATTTCGGGGATGTAATTCGGATAATTTTGGGACTGTAAGTTGTAATTTGTACCTATGTTATTTTATTTCCGCTGCTATTTGACTCTGTTTCTTTGGATTTTCATTGATATTCGTCTAGGCTGTTGGTTTATTTGTATTTAAGTTGTGGATCGTCGTCGCGTCCCGTTTGGGGCGTGACAAAATGCTAATATGTTACATTCTTAATAAATATAATAATTAACCATTTTAATTTTGTAAGTCACTACAGGCTATCATTAGTCATAAACTAAATTAAAAGCATCACATAAATACAAATGTAACCAATACATTCCTTAAAACTGTAGAATTAACATTAGTACATCATTTAGTTTATAAAACTATACAATCAGACATGTAGTTTTATCAAGCTTGGCAAAGATAAAACAGAGTTGATATGATCACAGATTCAAAGTAAATAACAAATTTATATGTTCTTTGTACAAAATAAAAATTTATGTTGAGCTTCTATGAAGAAATGTGTAATTTCAAATGAAAAAATAAATGGAAATTATTAGGGGCTAAATGGGTTTAGGGTAGTGATTGATATCCTAGGGGTAAAACCATACCTTACCCGTATATAAATGGGTAGTAATTTCTCATCCCATACCCATCCCCAATTCGAAAAAAGACTACCCATACCCCTCCCATTAGGGTTTGGGTGGGTGGATACCGACGTGTACCCGTCCCGCTGCCATCCCTAAGCATAACCAACTAATCCAGAGTTAGTGGATTCCTTGGAGTAGAATAACCCCAAATCTATAGTACCATTCACATATCGAAAAATGTGTTTAATACCATTCTAGTGTCTTCGGGTTGACTCAGAACTGTATCGTGCAAGCAGATTTACTGCAAAAGAAATATCAGGTCGAGTATATTGTGCTAGATACATTAATGCTCCAATAGCATTAAGGTAAGGCATTTCAGAACCTAAAATCTCTTCATCAGATTCTTTTGGTCAGAATGGATCTTTCTCGGGATCTAAATTGCGCACAACCATGGGGGTCAAGGGATGAGCCTTATCCATGTTAAATCGCTTGAGTAACCTTTTTGTATATGCAGATTGGTGGACAAGTATCCCGTTATCTTTATGCTCTAGCTCAAGACCAAGACAAAGTTTAGTTTTTCCAAGATCTTTCACCTAAAATTATTTCTTTCGATATTCAAAAATATTAGATAATTCTTCAGGGGTGTCAATCGAATTCATATCATCGACATATACAATAATGATATCAAATCCGTTATCTGATCTTTTAATAAAAACGCATGGGCAAATAATATTATTTTTGTAACCTTCCTTGGAAAGGTATTCATTAAGTCTATGATACCACATGTGATCAGATTGCTTTAATCCATACAATGATCTTTGTAATTTTATTGAGTATTATTCATGGGGTGTATCTGATTTTGGTATTTTATATTCATCTGGAATTTTCATATAAATATCAGAATCTAATAAACCATATACATATGCCGTCACCACGTCCATTAAACGCATGTCTAAATTCTAATAGACAACCAGACTGATAAGAAAAAGAAACGTGATCATATCCATCACAGGTGAATATGTTTCATTGTAATCTATCCCAGGTCTCTGGTAGAATTCCTGAGCCATGAGTCGGGCTTTATATCTCACGACTTCATTTTTCTCATTTTTCTTTCGAACAAATACCCACTTGTATCCGAGGGGCTTTATATTATTTAGAGTTCGAGCAATTTGTCCAAATACATTCCGTTTTTCTAGGGAAGCTAACTCAGATTTTATTGCTTCCTCCCACATGAGTTCGAGCAATGTGGTTCATAATCATAATCACCATTTATGATTTCTTGAGCAACCGAGAATGCAAAATTATCGTCAATAATTATTTCATCAATCCCATATTTCATTACTATAGCTTATGAGATTCTCGGTGCTATCAGAATTTTTGATTTGTACATTTTCTGATATATTAGGATTTTCGTCTGGAGCATGATCCTTAGTATCAATTCTCTTTTTTTTTCGAGGAACAGTATATTTTGAGTTAATAGGTCTACCACGTTTTTGTCGTGGATTATCACTATTCATTTTCTTAATTTCATCTTGAACAATAATCATGACTGGAACATTTGTTGCCAGAATATGAGACTTCGTGACTTTACTAGCATCATTAAATGCATCAGGAAGTCTATTAGCAATATTTTGTAAATGAATGATTCTATCCACCTGACTTTCACATTTAGAAGTACGTGGATCTAAATGGGATAAGCTTTGTTCATTCTAGGAGATACTCTCAACTGGTTTTTGTTTATCATTTTCTAAAACAGCTTTATCCTTTCACATTGATGGAAATGTTGTCTCTTCAAAATGACAATCCGCAAATCTAGCGGTAAATAAATCTTCCGTCATTGTTTCCAAATACCGAATAATTGATGGAGAATCAAATCCAACATATATACCAAGTCTACATTGTGGACCCATTTTTGTCCTCCGAGGAGGTGGAATGGCCACCTGAACAGCACACCCAAAAGTGCATAGGTGGGAAATATTTGCCTCAAAACCAAAAGTTCACTGCATTGGGGGATGTATATGATAATCAGTGAGGCATAATCTAATAAGTGATGATTCATGCAATACTGCGTGGCCCCATGCTGCACTAGTGAGTTTTGATCTCATTAATAATGTATGAGCAATGATTTGAACTCATTTAATCAGGGATTCTTCCAATCCATTTTGAGTATGAACATGTGTTACTGGGTGCTCAACATTAATTCCTAGTGCTGCACAATATTCATCAAAACTTTTTGATGTAAATTCTCCGGCATTATCCTTTCTTATATTCTTGATGGGATAATCAGGGAAATGTGCTCGAAGTTTAATAATTTGCCCTAATAATCGAGCAAATGCAACATTTCAAGTGGATAATAGATATGTGTGTGACCATCTACACGATGCATCTATTAAGACCATAAAATATCAAAATGGTCCACTCGCAGGATATATTGGTCCACAAATATCACCATGAATACGTTGTAAAAATGATGGTGATTCATAATCAACCTTTTCCATGGAAGGTTTAGTAATAAGTTTTCCTTGTGAACAGGATTCACAGAAATAATCTTTGGACAATCAACATCTTCGTATTTTTTAATGGATGTTCATTAGTGTATGAACAATAACTTTTATCTATAAATATACCAACATTTCATTCAAATAAATTCACACATATTCTCTCACCTTTCTACAAATTCTCATCCATTTCATTATAAAAAATGGTTAACTTAATTGTAGTATTTTCCATTACAATGATCTTCATGTACACTATCCTACTTTTTATTGGAGAATATCCTCCAGGATATTTTTGGTTTATGATTGAGCTTCTTTTCAACACAATTCTTCCTCTGTTAGCCGTAACAATTTAGTTTAGCACGTTGTAATAATTAGATGATTATGTACGTCTATATTTTGGAATAAAATTTTTTTATAAAACTTTTGTTGTACAATAATGTTGATATTTATTTGTTTTTACATTTCAATGAAAGAATTTTTCGATAATCATATAGTATTAATTTAATTATAATTATACCAGGTACACATGAGAAACATCGAGAAAAGAGATTATTATCTACTTGATATTGTAACAACACACTCAATATTAACAAATAAATTATATTTCTCGAGTGTGAAATTATACAAGGCACAAGTTACAACAATATCTAGTCCCCTTGAGATTATTGATGGCTCCGGGAATGCAATAGTGGTGTTGCCTAATGATACAAACTTGCATATTGAAAACACATTATAATCTAGTAGATCAAAAAGAAATCTACTGAGTTTTAAGGATGTGCTTGATAATAGCTATCACTTAGAGACACTAAATGAAAATAATAAAGAGTGTCTATGTATTACATCCTATAAAATGGGAAAAATAATTGCCCATGCGAAATTTGAAGGACCAACTTTTGGATTGTATTATGTCCAAATTAAAGCTTTTGAATCCTACGCCATCATGCCTTGGAAGCTGGTGAATTCGGATATATTTGGGTTATGACATGATCGCCTAGGACACCAAGGAGAGAAATTAATGTGAAAATTTTGAATGTAAAGTTTGTGAATGATTTGGTAGAAATTTACTAATATTTTATAATTGAACTATTAGACACAAATAGATTTATTATTTCACATTAATAACTTGAAACCGGGAATATATCATCCAGAAAAAGTATAAACATGGGTACAATAAACTTAATCATACAAATAATGAATCTGATTTTTTTATCTAGTCGGCACCTTGTGCCTCATGATCCTCAAGAAAATCTAATATATCGAGTGATTTCAGTCCTAGACAGGATTTTGATTGTGTATAATTTCAGATGTGTAGGCCTCATTAGTAGTAAGTGGCTCTACTGCATTAGTTGCATGTGTTTGTACACTCTTCTCTTTATTTTTCTTTGATTCCTGGTATAGATTTATCAGATGTTGGGCAGTTCGACATGTTTTGGCCCAATGTCCTGTCATACCACACATGTTATAAAGATCACCACTAGTTCTTTCCATAGGCATTTCTCTTTTATCACGATTTGACTGATTTGGATGCCCTTGTTTGACCATATAATCATTTTGGCGGGAATAATGATAATTATCTCGATTATAGTAATTATGATTGCCAGGTCATATCTGTGAGTATTTTAATGTGGACCACCACGGCCACGACCCCTACAGCCACCACGTCTGGGTTTATACTCACAGCCTCTAAATCGGCCCCCTCCTCTACCGGAGTTAGCATGTGCTTAAGGTACTGCATTAGACCCAGAAGGTCGCAAATCGTGATTTCTCAACAATAATTCATTTGTTTTCTCAGCCATGAGAAGAACTCGAGATCAATTTAGAATATGCATTAAATTATCGTTGTCTATATTGTTGTTGGAACACAATATTCGATTTATGCATAGTAAAGAATGTTTTCTCTAGTTTATCATTTTTAGTTAAATTTGTCCCGCAAAGAGCCAGTCGGGATTCAATTTTAAATAATGCCGAATTATAGTCGGCAACAGACTTGAATTCCTGTAACCTTAGTTGTTGCCAATTATATTGTGCCTGCGAGAGTATCACAGTTCTGGTGTGATCAAATCTATCTTTGAGCTTTTACCAGAGCTCAGAAGGCCTTTCAATTTGTATATATTCATTTTCCAAATCATCAGATAGATGATGACGAATAAATATCATTTCATTCACCTCATCTTTTACGACGACCTCTTCGATTTTTATAGGGTTCAGTGATTTAGCCAGATATTGACTTTGAAGGTGCATTTTAACATATAGACACCATGATAAATAATTATCGCCAGTCTATCGAGGATCTGGAATTTTTGCTTTTCGATACCGGCCATTTTTCTACAAAAGAAATGAAAATAAATTAGTACACAGAAATTCAAACTTCAAATATACAAACCTTTTCTCGAGCAATAACTCGTGCTGATAACGTGTAATAGATAATTTCTATATTCTGTAAATGATAATAGAAATATACATTGAGAAATATATAAATCACAACAAAATTTAAGAAAGAAGAGTAATTATATGTTTCAGTGTGTTCATTCATTTCATATCTACACATATTTATAGCCAAAATTACCAACTATTACACATGTAAAATTCAAAACATGTGAATGTTAGGTATTGACAATGTTGGTAAGTCCAATTTTGCAACCTACTTTGTTGTAACAAGAATCATTTTTGACTAGCATTTCTTCGTGTAACAGTTTCTTTTTGATATATCGTGTAACAGTTTTAATGTTTCATGGTTTTTTTTTATTTTTTATTTCAAAAATCCTTTTAAAAGAAAATAACATATCGCTTAAAGTTTGATTAATAAGACTATAATGTACAACAAAATCTGTTGGAATTTGATTACAAAATATGGGTTTTGACCCATATTGGACCAAATATTTAAGTGGTTTCTATTTGTGAGAAATAAAAATAAAATAGATAATAAAATTCTATAAGTGAGTAGATGAGATTAGTATTTGGATTTTTTCAAAACAAATTTGGGTGAATAAGAAATTAATGCAACAAATTGACTACTTAAAAATGAAAAATAATGTGAAAATTTGAAAATGTGGGAGTGGAATAAAACCCCATCCCACATAGGATAATGATACTGCATTTTAGGGCAAATCACTCCGAGTTAGGGTTTTTGAATTAGTCCAAGTTTTCTTCTCTCCAAGCGGAAAGTCTTCTAAGTCTTCTTATCCTTGAGCTAGAAATCTTCTACTGGAAATTTGCCCACACACAAGCAAACGTTAGACGGCCCTGGGGTTGTCCTAGTGAGGCTCCTTTGACGCTCAAGTCAGCATAATGAACGAGAGAGAATATAAGATAGTAGCTGAATACTGAATACTAATTAAGTGAGGCCATGAGAGACTAACTTACAAATAAAGAGAATGGATCTTCATATATCTGGGTAGTAGGCCTCGTGGACCATGTAGGAGAAAAAGGCGTGTGGGCCAGTCATAGACCCTTTAGGCCAGGTTGTTCCATTTGTAGCCCATTGATTATTGGACAATTAATAATATTATCCCAATATAAAAATTAAATTATATAGTAAATATTAAATGATATTTTTGCCCCCAACATAAGCCCCCTAACTCCGGTGCTGCGGAAGAATTGAGCAGTGCGGGAGCTAAACTGATAATGCGTTTGGCTTGTCTTGAGATTCCTTTGAAATTTATGAGGACCCTCCCGTAAGGAAACCCTTCCCTCCTAGAGTGCTGGAGGAGGCTTATTTACGAGGACTCCCCGTGAGGGAGCCCCTCCTCTGAGAGAACTAAATGAGGTTTAGTTTATGACAACCCTCCCTTGAGGAGCCTAACTTTGATCTTGTCTTCCAAAGGTAATTTTTAACTTTGAATTCCTTTGCTTAGTATCACACTTAGTGAAATTTCTTTGAGAAATGAAGAGAATGTCCATGGAGAGTTGTAGAGAGGAGGCATCGAGTAGTGAGTAGACCGATGAGAGCTAGGAGCCGGGGGAGGGCGTCCTCGAGTGCCTCCCTGGTGCGGGCAAGGGCACCTAGAGGCACGCCCAAGGGTGTGCCTGCGCACTCCTAGGGGTAGCCCAAGCCCCCCAGTCCATCAGGAGCTCACGGGGCACCCTCCCGTGGACCAAAGGGGGAAACCTTCTGAAGCATTGGGGTTCTTTTCCGGAGTCCTTATCTTCATTACTCTTGTGATCACACATTCATTCCGTCAGCACAAATGTTAGTATTTTTTACTCTCTTTTCATTGCACATTTTTGTGTTATGTTTGTGAGGAATAGAAATATACGAGGACCCCCACGTGAGGGAGTCCCTCCGATTAAAATATACGTGCGTTTGAAGGCTTATTTGAGTATATAATTGGTATATTTTCATGGATATTTAGGGTGTTTTGGTTATAGTTTCCTTTGTTGGGCGTGATACTGCATATTCTTGTACGTTTTACAGAAAATTGAGCTAAATTGGAAACAAATGCGATAGCACGTCCCAAAGGATATGTCAAGAGCCAAAGGAAGAATGAATACATAAAGGAAAGAAGCATGAATGGTCGAGCAATAGGGAATTACTTTCGAAAACGTCTAAACACATCAATAATTTTTAGCATTGGCAGGGTTTAGCATGTGGTCCATAACGTTCTATACAAAATTGATATTGAACTGATTCAAGATGCTATGGAAAGATAAGAGAAAGAGCGATAACTTTCATGAAGACCCTAGGAGAAAATTCACACGTTTGCACCTCACACAGGTCGTGTAAAAGTACAGAATCATGTGAAATGTCCAGAGCAAAAATGGAGGCTGAAACAAAATACACGGTTTGCCCGTGTAATAATACACGACCTTGTAATATGTCCCCATGTCATTTTACAGGCCAGTGTAACCTGTTTGAGGGAAGAATTTCAGAGACCAAATACACGACCTACCCATGTAATAATACTCTGTCGTGTACTCTCTCTGTCGGCTAATTTGTTTCCTAATTTCACCGAGACTCTACCAGAGATCTCTCAAAGCATATATAAAAGTAAGACCAAGCCCTAAAGCTGAGACACAACGTTACATACAATATTATACACGAGATTTCTCATATTCTTAGGTCAAAATACACGACACAATGAAGAACGACACAAGAGCTTTCACATCTATGAAGGCACAAGAGTCCAAGACTTTGAAAAAGAATCTATCATGATAAGAAGGGTTCTATCCTCATAGTTTACATCTTTTGTTTGCTTAATTCGATGTTTGACTATTTGATTTCAAGTTTGTCTATGAATTTATTTTCAAGTATGTTAGGCTGAATCTCTTGATCGTAGGATATAATCAAAATTGTGGATTCATGTAAGTTCTAATTTGATTTATTCTTCTTAATTAGTTTCTTTTGTTCTATTTACGAATTCGAGTGCTTATTTCTTGTACATTATCTGGCTAATAGTTTGCATGTCTTATTTGTTAGTTCTAAATTTTGGAGATGAGATCTAACTTACGAAAAACAAATTCATAACATAAAAGGGTATATTGAGTCGGGAGATCTATAACTGTTTGTGGGAGTTTACTTCAATTCTAAGATCTTTTGGGAGTTAATATTATTTGTTGAGTAGGGATACCTGGAATTTCTATTATCAATGGTTTATGTGCCACTCGGGATAGGGAATAAACTACTTTAGGAATTGAACCCATAGATACACAGAAGCTGGTTTTGATGAAACATTGATTGGAATTAATATTGATGAAGCATGTTGAGAATATGTGCCTAAGCAATTGTTAGAAATCTTGTGAAGTTTGGGTTTATAATAATACTTATATATTTTAATTTAGGTTTAATTTAGATAACCAACTTCTTAATTTTCGATAGATTCAATAAAATTGGAGTACGAGATTACTGTAATTTATGTGTTTCGTATTTAATCACTGAATAATACGACCTTGCCCGCTACTATCTACTGGCTACACCATACACTTGCGGTTTAGTGAAAAGATTTTCACGACCACCCTCTCCTCAACGAGTGCTAGAGGAAGTTTAATTTACAGAGACTTCTTCGTGATGGAGCCCCTTCTCTCCAGGAGCGCCGGAAGAGGTTTGGTTTACGGGGACTCCCTTGTGAGGGAACCCCACCCATCCTGGAGCACGTAGTATCACTAGTTCCTCCTGGAGCGCGTAACATCACTAGAGAGATAACTCTTCCTCCTGAGCTCGTAGTATTGATGTGTGTAAAATATACGTGCATTTTGGGGCTTAAAATGATATATAATTGATGCATTTGCACGCATATTTACTATGTTTTTACTTGGTTTCCTTTAAAGGGCATGATATTGCGTATTCTTGTAATTCTTGCAGGAAACAGAGCTTAAAATGAAGAAATATCAATTGGGATGCCCGAATAAGATTGCCGAATGCGAAGAGAAGATCAAAACAAAGAAAAAGTGGACAAAAATATTTTACACGGCCGGACCGTGTGGTGTCACACGGCCGTGTGGAGTGCCGGTGTGAAAATCACACGATTGTGTGAAGAAGGGAAGAAAACAAGGGACAGAGCAGGTCCACACGGCCGAACCGTGTGAAGTCACACGACCTTGTGGAATTGGGAAACCACCGCACCAGCAGCCCATGTACGTTGACACGCCCGTGCGAAGAAGGCCAATGCCCATCACTACACGCTCGTGTGGTCTCACATGGCCTGGCCGTGTGGGAGTCTATTTTGATGCGTTTTTCAGTGTTTGCTTCCCGTTCCAACTCTACCAGTGATCTCTCAAAGCATTTATCAAAGCGGACCAAGTCTTGCACGAAAAATCATCATTCTCTACAGCATAAACACATCAAATAACACAGAACGAAGGAATCGAAGAGCTTGTGAGAGCAAAAGGCTAGGTCGCGAAGAACACCATAAGGCTTTCGCATCTAGGGAGCACAAGAGCTTCGAAGGTTTGGAAGGGAAATCCATCCTGACAAGAAGGGGTTTTCTTTCAATGTTTAAGAACTCTTGTCTGTGCTTATATGTTGTCATAATGTTGATTCGAATTTGTCTATGAGTTTGTAATCAATGTTTGGCATATTTTTCGGATCTTAGGGGCATAATTGAAATTGTGGATTTGTATTAAATATGATTACTTATTTTCTTAATTGCTTCATGCGTTCTATTTTAAAAATTCGAGTTCTTACTTATAATTGGTTTTTATCTGATCAATAATTTGCATGTCATACTTCTAGTCCATAATCCGAGAGGTGAGTTCTAGTAAGTCAAAAATCGAATTCGGACATGAAACATGTGTGACAGGCGTGTTTGTGGGGAGTCATTCAATTCAAAAATCTTTTTGGAGTTAATAAGAATTGTAACGATCCGAGAGGACTACAATTGTTATTAATCAACTGTTTACGCATCACCTGACCAGGGGAGTAAATGAATTTTGGAATTTGAACCCATAGAATTGCATGAATTGGTTTTTAAAACTTTATTCGCATTTAATATTGAAGAAGCATGTTGAGATTATGTGCCTAAGGTTACTCCTAAAGATGTTGAAAATACTTGCGAGGTTCACAAATTTATTTCTTTTTATTTTTCTTATTTTTCAATTTTTCCTTAGATTAAAATAACTTGATTTTCGGTCGCTTCAATAAAATTGGAATACAATGTTATTATAGCCTAAGTGTTTCGAGATTCAATCCCTGAGGAATACACCTTTCTTGCCATTATTCTATAAACTATACTGTACACTTGCAGTTGTATGATCCAAAATATTCTTGGCGAACAAGTTTTTGGCGCCGTTTGTCGGGGATTGATTAGATTCTACTTAGATATAGTAATTGGTTGTTCAATCTTAATTGATGTATTTTTGTAAATATT
This sequence comes from Rehmannia glutinosa, assembly GCA_016081115.2. Classification (NCBI taxonomy): domain Eukaryota; kingdom Viridiplantae; phylum Streptophyta; class Magnoliopsida; order Lamiales; family Orobanchaceae; genus Rehmannia; species Rehmannia glutinosa. The sequence continues at coordinate 816,527 of JABTTQ020002003.1, forward strand.
TTTTTATTTTATCTTTTTCTTTTTTTTATTTTTTTCTTTCTTTTGGTTCGATTTTAACATTTTTTTAGTGCAGATAGTGCATGATCACCCGTTTTGGATCGACCCAACCAATTCTCATTGATTTGGAAATCGAAAAGACAACTAACCAACTAAGGAAAAGAGCCAAAGCAATGGCGGATGGGACTAATCTGAACGTAGTGGAAAATAGAAACAATGAGGAGCGCCCATCAGGGGCCAGCGTCCAGGACGAAATTGTGGAAAGGCCCGCAAGAAGGGCAGTTAGGGACTACTTCCAGCCGGAGGTAAAGCCAAACTTATGGGGGTGTGGCATGTCTGCCGATCAATGCAAAAAAATTTGAACTAAAATCGGCATTGATCCAGATGGTGTCACAAAACCAGTTTGGGGGTAGAGCCGTTGAGGATCCAAACGCGCATCTGGCGCACTTTCTAGAAATTTGCGATACTGTTAAGATGAATGGTGTTTCTGAGGATATCATTTGATGCTGCCTTTTCTCATTCTCTTTGCGAGATAAGGCTAAGGGATGGTTATGCTCTTTAATACCACCAGCCGCAAATTGGGCAGAACTAAGTCAGCGGTTTCTAGCCAAATACTTTCCCCCCAGTAAGACGCTGCAATTGAAATATGAAATCGTCCAATTTAGGCAATTAGATACTGAGCTGCTATATGAAGCATGTGATAGATTTCGAGAATCTCTAAAGAAGTGCCCTCAACACGGATATCCCGACTTCCAACAGGTTCAGTACTTCTATAATGGTTTGAGTGGCAACACAAGAACAATTATAGATGATACATCTGGAGGTGCACTACTAGGGAAATATCCTGAGGAGACACTAGAATTATTAGAGGAGATGGCGAACAATAGTTACCAATGGCCACCCAAGAGATCCAAGAATAGACATATTATAGAAATTCAGGATGAGGATAAGATCGCCATACTCACAGAACAAATATCCATGCTAAGTATGAAACTCGATGCGCATCAAGTAAATTCAAGGAAGGTAGCAGTGGTACTAGAAGAAGAAAATTTTGTAGGGCAGCAATGCTACAACTACTACAGAAATAATCAGACACAACCTCACTATAATCCAGGGCTGCCAAAGGAACATAAACCATCTCTAGAAGAAATGCTAGCTTCATTCATCGGAGAAACACAAGCTCGACTAAACCAGGATGAAGCCAAGATAGACAGAATCGAGGATCAGGTAACTCAATTAAATACTAACATGAATGATAGATTGAAATCTTTGGAACAGCAGGTGGCCAACACCCAAAAGGCAAATTCCCGGAAGCCACAAGGATGGATTCGGGAGAACAGTGCCAATCTATTTGTCTGAGGAGTGAAACAATTTATGAAGGTCCAAAGATGCCAATTGATCAATAAATATAAGCAATCGAGGAACAGGACACAAAGAAGAGGTGGCGCCATCCCCATGGAAAAAGAAAAGTAAAATCTGCTCCAACCATTGCTAGAACTGAGGTACCTATCCCTTTCCCGCAAAATTTTTAGAAAAAGAAATTAGATGATCGATTTCTCAAATTTTTGGAAATTCTTAAGAAAATTCAAGTCAATACACCTTTTTGCGGATGCACTTGAACAAATGCCAAACTATGCAAAATTTCTTAAAGATATCATGGCAAAGAAAATAAAAATCTCGGAATATGAAACGGTGAAACAGACAGAGGAGTGTAGCGCAATTATTCAAAGGAAGTTACCTCAAAAATGCAAGGATCCCAGGAGTTTCACGATTCCAGGGGGAACAACCTTTAATAAAGCACTATGCGACTTAGGTGCAAGCATTAACTTGATGCCATTATCAATATTTCAAAACTGGGATTAGGCGAAGTAAAGCCTATGACAATTACCCTACAATTGGAAGATCCACGATAACATATCCAAAAGGGGTGATTGAAGACGTGTTAGTAAAGGTAGACAAATTCATCTTCCCGACAGACTTCATTGTGTTGGAGATGGAAGAGGACCGAGAGGTTCCATTAATTGTGGAAAGACCATTCTTGGCCACAGGTAGAGCACTAAACGATGTGCAAAATGTGAATTAACACTACGAGTAAATGATGAACACATATTATTTTCAATTTACAAAGCTATGCAATTTCATGAAAACGTCGAACATTGCAACATGATTGATGTGCTAACCCCATGCATGGAAGCTGAGTTTAAACAAGTTGTGATGAAAGACGCATTGGAATGGTTCATAAGCCACTCAGTGGAATCCCAAGGTATGTGTTTATATGTTACTAACAAAGAGGTTATCGATTTTGTGTTTGCCTTAGATTCAACGGACGAGAATATTCAAGAAAACAATGTTCTGACCATCTCACACGACCGTGTGAAGCAACACGGCCAGCCCGTGTGACACAGACCTCCAGACGCACACGACCGGACACGCTGAAATTGTGTGTGCAGGATGTGTGGTACGCTGAAATTGAAGACCTTCAGTCACATGACCATGTGACCCTACACGACCGGACCGTGCGATAGGAAAAGAGCCACTCACATGACTGTGTGACTATATACAGTCAGATCGTGTGTGCAGCTTCTGATAGCCCAAATCCATAGAGTCGGGTGGCTTTACATAACCAGACCGTGCGACGCGTATTTTCAGCTGAAATTTTGAAAAATGAACTCCCAGGTTCTCCAGATCTTAAACCTCTTCGGACCACCTCAAATATGCATTCTTAGGCGACAACGAGACATATCCGAATAGTTTCTTCCTCCCTTACTGAAAATCAATTGGAAAAACTACTGCATCTTTTAAGAGAGCATAAAACTGCGATTAGATGGTCAATTTCTGTTTTAGAAGGTATAAGCGCTTCGATTTGCATGCATAAAATAAGAATGGAAGATGATTGTAAACCTTCTATGCAACATCAATGAAGACTTAACCCAATTATGCAAGAGATTGTTAAGAAAGAAGTACTTAAATGGTTAGATAATGGAATAATTTTTGCTATATCTGACAGTAATTGGTAAGTCCAGTACAAGTCGTCCCAAAGAAGGGAGGAATGACGATAGTATAAAGTGAAAACAATGAAATTTTGGCTACTAGAGTTGTCACAGGATTGCATATTTGCATTGATTATCGAAAATTAAATGCTGCAACTCGAAAAGATCACTTTCCCCTCTCCTTTATGGATCTCATGTTAGATCGCCTTGCATGTTATGAATACTATTGTTTCCTGGATGGACACTCGGGGTATAATCAGATTGTGATTGCTCCAGAGGACCAAGAAATACAACATTTACATACCCTTATGGTGTGTTCGCATTTCGTAGATTACCATTTGGGCTATGTAATGCACCTGCAACATTTCAAAGATGTATGATGGCGATATTCCATGGAATGATTGAAAATATCATAGAAGTTTTCATGGATGATTTCTCAGTTTTTGGTAGTTCATTTGATCATTGCTTGCATAATCTAACCCATTGTGTTGCAGAGTTGCGAGGAGACGAACTTAGTATTAAACTGGGAAAATGCCATTTTATGGTAAGAGATGGCATTGTACTCGGTCATCATGTTTCTTCCGTAGGTTTGGAAGTTGACCGAGCAAAGGTGGTGGCAATTGAGAAGCTTCCATCTCCAAGGAATGAGAAAGCAATAAGGAGATTTTTAGGACATGCGGGTTTTTATATACGCTTTATTCGAGATTTTTCCAAAATAACCAAACCCCTTTCTCACTTACTTGAAAAAGATGTACCTTTTGCTTTCACACCTGATTGTTTATAGGCATTTGAAACACTGAAGAAGGCTCGGTGACTGCACCAATTTTGATCACACCGGATTGGAGCCATCTTTCGAGATAATGTGCGACGCAAGCGACTATGCAGTGGGTGCCGCACTGGGACAAACACGCAAGAAGCTATTTCGTGTTATTTACTACACAAGTCGAACATTGGATCCGACACAACAAAATTACACCACAACTAAAAAAGAACTGCTGGCAGTGGTGTTTGCATTTGAGAAGTTTTGGGCCTACTTGATTGGAAAAAAGAGAATAGTCCATACAGACCATGTTGCGGTCAAATACCTATCGCAAAGAAAGATGCAAAACCGAGGCTCATTCGATGGATACTCCTACTACAAGAGTTTGGTATCAAAATTTGGGATAGAAAAGGGTGTAAGAATGTGGTAGCTGATCATCTCTCAAGACTTGAGCAAACAAATCATGAAAACACGAAAGGCACAACAATCAAAGAAATATTTCCGGACGAATTAATCCTGATGGTTGAAACAACCATCCCCTGGTACGCTGATATTGTCAATTATTTAGTAAGCGGTATTTTACCACCAGATATCACATATCATGCTAAGAAGAAATTTCTTCATGATGTGAGATATTTTCTATGGGACGAACCTCTTTTGTTTAAAAGATGTGCAGATTCAGTTATTAGGAGATGTGTACCTCAAGAAGAACGGGCAAGCATTCTGAAGCAATGCCATTCATCACCATGTGGGGGCCACTTCGGGCCAACACGCACTCCGGCTAAGGTATTACAGTCCGGTTTCTTTTGGTCTTCTATTTTCAAATATTGCTATTTTGCAGTGCGATGGGTGTCAACGTATGGGAAACATTTCAAGGCGACACGAGATGCCATTAACTAATCTTGGAAGTGGAATTGTTTGATGTTTGGGGTATAAATTTCATGGGACCTTTTCCAATCTCAAATGGGTACATGCATATCCTCCTTGCGGTAGACTATGTATCGAAATGGGTGGAAGCAATCCCTACTAAAATAAATGATGCTAGGGTTGTGCTAAAATTTCTACAAAAGAACATATTCACAAGGTTTGGCACCCCACGAGCACTCATTAGTGATAGAAGATCTCACTTTTGCAACAAATTGTTTAACAGCATGATGGAAAAATATGGAGTAAAACATCGAGTGGCCGCTGCTTACCATCCATAGTTAAATGGGTTTGCCGAGGTATCCAATAGGGAAATTAAGCAGATCTTAGAAAAACTGGTTAGCATAAATCGAAAAGATTGGGCTTTAATGCTCGATGATGCTCTATGGGCTTATCGAATGACATGCAAATAACCTCTGGATAGGTCCCCATATCGATTAGTTTTTGGGAAATCATGCCATCTTCTGGTGGAATTAGAACATAAAGCATTTTGGACAGTGAAGAAGCTTAACTTCAACATGACTGCGGTAGGTGAGGAGAGAAAACTGCAAATAAGCGAACTGGAGGAGTTCCGTCAAGATTCATATGAAAATTCCCAAATCTACAAAGATCGCACAAAGAGATAACACGACAAAAATATTCTGAGACAAAAATTCCTACCCAGGCAAGTAGTACAACTATACAACTCAAGATTGCAATTATTCTCAAGTAAGCTTAAATCAAGGTGGAATGACCCTTTCGTAGTCAAAAAAGTGCTATCACTAGGAGGAGCCGTTGAACTATTAGCAACGAATGGTCAAACTTTTATTGTAAATGGACAAAGAATTAAACACTACTATGGGCCAGAAACTCCACAAGAAGTTTCAACCATCTTCTTGCCGTAAAAACAATCTATGTAAGTACTTATTATGCATTCCTCTTTCTTTTTGATAATTTCTCATATGTTCGGGACGAAGCATATTTTAAGTTTGGGGAGTTGTCAAGAATGCGTAATCTAGTACTGTCGTATTTTGCATTGCATTTAGGATTGCATGTAGAAGCACTTGCATTTTAATTTTCGAAAAAAAAAAATCAATTTTTTTTGTTAATTTCTGTTTATTTTTGTTTTAGCACGTTTACCGCTTTAGCATGTTTTACTGCTTTTTCTTGTGATTTTTAATTCAGTTTGTATGCCAGCTCCTTATGATTTACTATGAATATTTTATGGCATGGGATAACATACTTGGGGGAATAATGTGATACATTCTTGGGAGGAAAGTTATTTGTTTACTTGGTATTTATTAAGAAAATTGGGTATTTGAGCATGTTGCGAAAAATAAGCCTGTGAGCTTTTGTGCCTTAAACTGCTTTATATTATGCAGACTTGTTTTTTTTCTTAAGCGTGTCATTCATGATTGATAGAACTCTAGAACTTGCTCTGGCATCTTCATTAAAGCCATGTGTGTGTGCAATTTTTTAAAATGATCTAAGGCCATCTTTGTTTAGCCTACTTAGCCTAAAAAGCTTACCTATGAACTCATGATTCCCTAGTTAGCTAATTTTGAGCAAAAACTTTTATTCTGAGCCTCATTGATCTTTACAATTTACATGTTTTATCCTTAAAAATTTCTTGAGCTTATAGAGAATAAATAAGTTTTGGGGAGATGTGGTAAAAAATTTATGAAAAAGAGAGGAAGTTGGCAAAGGAAAGAAGGGATGAGCAGTATCTGAGTAAATAAAAAAAAATACCAGAAGCTCAAAAAAGAAAAAAAATCTCTGAAAAGAAAATAGAGAAAATCGAGCAAAGCAAAAGAAAATTCTGAAAATTTTGAAAAAAATGAGAGCTTGAGGCTAAAGAAAAAGAAAAGAAGGCAAAAGGGCCCAAGAATGAAAAAGAAGAAATAAGGGTGCAATTGAGTTGAAAAAGAAAAGAAAAACTGATATTATGATGAATTTGGGTTGGTAAATTGCAAGTCTGTATGCTTAAATTCTATTTGCTCAAGTCAAGTCATTTAATCCAAATTTTCCTACCCTTATCAAAGAGCCTACATTACAACCAAATAAAAAAGTCCTATTTGATTCTTAGATTGTGCACACAAAAGCGGTCGAGATGTTAGATGATTTGCAAGCCTATGGTAGTTCTACTTTCACTGAATTGAAATTGAGCGTAAACACTTACCATACACTTCTGAGAGTAGAGTGATACACAATTTACTTGTGAGTCGCGATGTCAAATACCCGAAAGAGTATTAATGATCCAGAGTTTATGAATAACGACTTCTTGATGATCAGTTACATGGTTTCCTTTAGTATGGAGTCGAGTGCTATTTAATGTTTATAGTGTTCTTGGGTGTTCTTTCGTTGTTTTTCCCCTTGTATTATTTTTCTAAATTTGCTCGAGGACGAGCAATGCTTTAAGTTTGGGGGATTTTGATGTGTGTAAAATATACGTACATTTTGGGGCTTAAAATGATATATAATTGATGCATTTGCACGCATATTTACTATGTTTTTACTTGGTTTCCTTTAAATGGCATGGTACTGCGTATTCTTGTAATTCTTGCAGGAAATGGAGTTTAAAATGTAGAAATATCAGTTGAGATGCCTGGATAAGATTGCCGAATGCGAAGAGAAGATCAAAACGACGGAAAAAGTGGACAAAAACACTTCACATGGCCGAACCATGTGGTGTCCCACGGCCGTGTGGAGTGCCGGTGTGAAAATCACACGGTTGTGTGAAGAAGGGAAGAAAACAGGGGACGGAGCAGGTCGACACGGCTGGACCGAGTGAAGTCACACGGCCGTGTGGAATTGGGAAACCACCACACCAGCAACCCGTGTACATTGAGACGCCCGTGCAAACAAGGCCAAAGCCCAGCACCACATGCCCGTGTGGTCCCACTTGGACTGGCCCTGTGGGAGTCTGTTTTGATGCGTTTTTCAATGTTTGCTTCCCGTTCTGACTCTACAAGTGATCTCTCCAAGCATCAATAAAAGGGGACCAAGTCTTGCACGAAAAATCATCATTCTCTACAGCAAAAACACATCAAATAACACAGGAATGAAGGAATCGAAGAGCTTGTGAGGGCAAAAGGCTAGGTCGCGAAGAACACCACAAGGCTTTCGCATCTAGGGAGCACAAGAGCTTCGAAGGCTTGGAAGGGAATCCATCCTGACAAGAAGAGTTTTTCTTTCTATGTCTAAGAACTATTGTCTTTGCTTATATGATGTCATAATGTTGGTTCGAATTTGTCTATGAGTTTGTAATCAATTTTGTCATATTTTTCGGATCTTAGGGGCATAATCGAAACTGTTGATTTGTATTAAATATGATTACTTGTTTTCTTAATTGCTTTATGCATTCTATTTTATGAATTCGAGTGCTTATTTATAATTGCTTTTTATCTGATCAATAATTTGCATGTCATACTTCTAGTCCATAATCCGAGAGGTGAGTTCTAGTAAGACAAAAATTAAATTCAGACATGTAACATGTGTGACATGCGTGTTTGTGGGGAGTCATTCAATTCACAAATCATTTTGGAGTTAATAAGAATTGTAACGATCCGAGAGGACTACAATTGTTATTAATCAACTGTTTACGCACCACCTGATCAGGGGAGTAAATAAATTTAGGGATTTGAACTCATAGAATTGCATGAATTGGTTTTTAAAACTTTATTCGCATTTAATATTGAAGAAGCATGTTGAGATTATGTGCCTAAGGTTGGTCCTAAAGATTTTGAATATACTTGTGGGGTTCACAAATTTATTTCTTTAAATTTTTCTTTTTCTTATTTTTCCTTAGATTAAAATAACTTAATTTTTGGTCTCTTCAATAAAATTGGAATACGATGTTATTATAGCCTAAGTGTTTCGAGATTCAATCCCTGAGGAATATGACCTTGCTTGCCATTATACTATAAACTTGAGCTGTATGATCCAAAATATTTTTGGCAAACAAGTATCACTAGAGTAGAGATCATTTTTCCTCTGGAGTGCGTATCATCACCGGAATAGAGATCATTTCTCCCCCTTGGAGCACGTAGCATCAATAAAAGGATCATTTTTCCTCCTGGGTCACCTTTTTCTCGGCGAGCATCACCGAAGGGATCATTTTTTTGCGTAGCATCATTTGGTAGAGAGTTTTCCTCCTAGAGTGTGTAACATCACCGGAGAGATCACTTTCTTGATTACGTGAGGATTGTGGATACCCCTCATCTCTGGGAAGAAGAGGGTTCATTTTTGTTGAGAGAGCACTCAATTGATCATAGATTGTGGTACATGCAAGTAATTATCTTTGGAGAGCGGGGAGAATCGGGTGTCGCAAGAGTGGCGAGGTTCGCGGCTCCTAAAGCGGTGTGGCACTCTCACTGTCTAGTCAGGGGAGCTTTCTCATCTTCAACGTGGCCACGTAATATTCCCGAGTAGTCTTGATTTCTCCTATAGTCTCGCCCACTCCAGACTCTATGGGGAATTTTAGCATGAGATGAACCGTAGAGGGGAAAACCTGGAATTTGTTTAGGCTGGGCCTTCCCAAAATCATGTTTTAATGAAAGGGAGCATCCATTATGATAAAACAAACCGTCTTCATGACATAGTGTGGGACGTCTATCCCCTATGTGAATGGTAAGTTGATCTTGTCGGTAGACTTGATCACTGTCTTTTTAGGAGAGCTTGCATTTCTCTTCAAGGCCTTCTGAGGTTATGCTGATGACTCTAATCATATGAATGTTCTTTCTTTGGTGTGCAACTTAAGACAACATAGAGCTTTAGTGGAGCTCGTTAATGACTAATTTGGATGACCTTCCTCCTTAAGATTTTGCATTCTTCAATGTTGTTATGCAACTCCTGTAGGGTGGCCCAGGTCGGTCACCCAAATCTGGGTGGTGTGCTTTGTGCGGGACGTTTACGAGCGGCTTCTCAACTACTGCATTTGTTAAAAACTCAATATTTAGCAGAATCGTGGGTGCGAGAACCCTTGGATGGTTCAAACTTGGACTTCATGATTCTGTGTTCCAAGCGTTGCGGGCACCTTCCTCTCTTTGCTGAAGTTTGGTGTCCTCTTCCTGGGAGTGGTGCATATGTTGGCTTCATTACACTCCTCGTAGTACGTTGGAAGTGTACTTCGTGGTCCGTATTTTCTAGACTTATGATGTTAATGACTCCATAATATGTGAGTCTTTCTTGATATGAGTTTAGTTGAAGGATTATGGTCCAAGTTTTACTGGAGATCTTTTTCTCCATTGCTCTTTAGGAGATGTGAAGTCTTGATATCTCTAGGGAGTAGCCTCGCCGATATAATTGAATGAATTGTGCTTCCACTTTTGGAGACTTGGGGCTTTAGGTTGTGCATGGCTCTCCTGAGTGTCCTCAGGGCCTGTATCCATTTCTCTTGAGTGGCTTGAGTAGAAACTTGAGAGATCAAAGGAAATATGAGGGAGTCCCTTGTCCAGAGAGAATGCCAAGTGAAAACACTAAATGGCATAGTTGGGTGGTGGCAATCGCGTTCTTGCGCGAGTGCGAGGGAAAGCGATGCTTGGATGCTTCTTATTCCGTGTGAGATGGGTTCTCGGGATGATTCCTTCATGGTTCAACTTTCTTCAACTTTAGAGTCTTCGTCTTCTCCAAAGAGTTGAGCATTTCTTTATCCTTCTGGAGTGGGATGTACTTCTCCAATGAATGGAGATTTTACCAGCTTCCTTCAATTGAGGATGGTTTGTCAACATGTCATCCGGGGAGTTATGCTCTTCTGTAAGGGGTTACTTGTTCCAAAGCTAGCTTGATTAGTCTAAATGGCTCTTGATTCCTGAACCTGAGTGTCGGGAGGGAGTTTGTGGATGTCAGTGTTGGACTTCAATGCCTGCTTATTTTCTAGAAGTGTGATGGTTTTTCTAGAGTCTAGTTGTCCTCCAGTATGTTGTTCCTCTGTTGGGAAATTATTTTGTAGATTTTGATGAATTCCATGCAAAACTTAGATTAGAATGTTGGCACCCTATTTTCCTTGTAATTCTCATTGTAATAGATAAATTTGAATGAGTGAGTCAAGTCAAGTCCTATTTCGGGAATACAAGAAATCAACTGAAGAAGTGAAGTGAAGACTCCGCTGAGGAACAACTGAGTATGGCCATGATAGAAGACCAAGGACTCGACTGAAGATATAAGAGCTGAGGGACAGCTGTATGAAGAGTCAGTTAAGTCAACATGAAAAGCCATGTCACAAGTTGAAGTGACAGATGAGTCTTTCAATGATTGAAGCGGAATCAAGTCACCTGGGGAAAAGGCAGCTGGAAAGAGGAGTTAACTGAAAAGAATCTGTTGCACAGAAGTCAAGAACTTTACTTAAATAAGTAATACTTCCATCTTTGCCATGTCTTAAAGTGCTCGATCCCGAAGTGTGCAAAAGGAATAAACCAATGGGAAGCACTGCACCTCGTGTCAGGTCCTGAAAGCTGAACATTCATTTAATACGAGGAAAGGTCTACATCTCAAGACTGAAGACCAATAAAAGACAAGCCAATGAACACAAGTGACTTTTGAAAATTAGCCTATCTCTTTAACGGGCAGATTTTTGAAAGTTCACTATAAAAGGCTGAGGAATTTCATTGAGAAAAGGCTACCTTGCACACCTGAGAATCAAGCACTATTCAAATTGTAACCTGCAAAATATTCTCAAGATATTCAATCAAAATCCTCAAGCCTAAATCTCGAAGGAAATCGCTCCAACACCAAGCTGTGAAGGAAAGACAACTTCAAACTATTAAAGAGGAAACTTTTGAAGAATCAAAAGGGGTCTACTTTCCAAGGAGGATTGTAGGAAGGTTCAAGGTCGAACTAATCTCAAGTTATTGGAGGATTTCGTGATAAAATCTAAGAATCTTGAGAAAGTGAGCTGAAGTAGCAAGGCAGCTGCCCTGTGAAGAAGCTGATTTGGACGAGAAGCCAACTGTGTGACCAAGGCATCTCCAGACTGAGTCCAATGAGCAAGTCAGCTGTGTGATCAAGACTTGTCTCTAGACTGATAACCACTTTGTAAACTGATCATTACTTAGTGGATTCCTCTAGGAGTTGGAGAAGAGAGGAGTAGAAAAATTACCCCATCTTCGAACCTCTATAAAATTTACTTGTGTCATTTATATTTCAAAGATACTTACATTTTCGCACACATATTTTATATCTCACGATAATTTGCTATCCAACCGATAAAATTACTAAGTGCTAAAATCATGTGTTAAAACAAAGATAAATCAATTACAAGGGTGTTAAGTATTCCGCTGAAAAACTCATCACAGCCAAGTTAAGTCTTAGACTAAACATATGAGTTATTCTATCAACTCTATCGAGTCCGTTGAGTGGCTAACTCGATGATTAACTAACTTAGATGTCCCTCAAGGACTTATTTGTGTATTGACTCTGTCGTATTTTAAAAGGACTAAAATCGAAAAGTTGGTAAGGTTTATTCAACCCCCTTATAAACCTTACTTACACCCCTTGGGACCTACAAGTGGTATCGGAGCGGTTGGTTCATTGAGCCTACCCGCCGATGTTCTTCGATCTAGATCTCCAATCTTTCAAAGAAACTTTTAACACTTGCTCTTTCAATTTTTTGTAAGTTATTATCATGGAAGCAAATTTGACACGCATTTCGATGTTCACTATTTAGGAATTTGATGACTGGAAAATTCATATGCATGCTCATCTATCTCGCTTTACAAGATGAAATGTGGATAGTGATAGAGGATGGGCCACTGCAAACGAAAGTGAACACAAACAGACGGGAGAGCTGTTTGCAGAATCAAGGAGAAGAAGCTGCTTCTTGAGGCAAGACCAGCCATGGTTGAGAAACCAAGGACCGAGTGGACAAACGAGGACAAAAAAAGATACAACTTGGACAATGTAGCCAAGGACATACTTTACAAAACCTTGGACAAAGCAATGTTCAACAAAGTCAAATCTTGCCAAACCGCAAAACAAATGGGATAAATTAACTTTAATTTGTGAAGGGTCCGAGCAAATTAAAGAAAACAAATTGTCTGTTGATGTACGAAATTTGAAAATCTTAAAATGCTTGCGTGTGAAACCTTGGATCATTTGGATGCTAGATTCACCGAAATCACAAATGAACGATCAAGACTTGGGAAAGAATATACACGAGAAGGAAATGTGTATAAAGATTCTCGAGAAGCCTCCGGTGAATGGGAAATGAAGGTCATGGCCCCGAGACATTCAATGAACCTCAAAACAACAACCAATCATGAGCTATTTCTCGGACCTCAAAGCCTATGAGTTTGGTGAGAAGAAAAGATCAAGAGGAGACAGTTGTACCCAAAACACTGCACTTATAGTCAAGGATGGGAAGAGAGTTGAGGTCAAGGAAGCCATTGACCAGGAGAATATTGCCCCGATGGTTAAAAGATTCAACAAGTTCTTCAACAAGAACTATAAAAGAAACAAGGGTGAATCTTTCAGAGACATTCGGCTCCTCCAAGTCAAGGGAAGATAGGCCACCCAAGAGAGTGAGCATCAAAAAGTTGAATATTAGAGAGTGATAATTCAAGGATCGAAAGAAATGATCAAAGAGCGAGAACACGTGTTGAAGCTGCAGACAACCATGACACTTCGCTATTATTTGTCCATATCCGATGAGTCAATAAATACATTAATGAAGAAGAAAGAATAGTCTTGAGAGAAAGAAAGAAGACAGGAAAAGAAAAAGGTTATGTTAGATTTCTTTGAGACCGCCGAGACAACTAAGTCTAAAGCGGCCAGACTCGAGAAAGTAGTGAAGCCGACTACTCAAGTGATTCGAAGAAGAAGCAATGATCCGTCTAATGGCTAAAGAACAAGATCAACCGGATCAAGAAGATGAGGTTCAAAGAAAAACGGTGAGTGCTAAGAATCGGGTACATGGATAGTGGTTGTTCCGGACATATGGCGGGAAACAAGAAAAATCTGTCAAGATTCAAGGAGATTAGAGGCGCAAAAGTTATATTTGGAGGAAATGAAGCTCCAGGGGAAATAAGAGGCACTGGATCCATCAAGAAAAATGGATTAGAAATCACAGATGTTGCATATGTTGAAGGCCTCAACTTCAACATGTTAAGCATCAGCCAACTCTGTGACAAAGGCTAAAATGTTGGATTCAATATAAGAGTGTGCCAAATTAAAGATATTGAATCAAATGAAATAGTGCTGCAAGGATCCAGACAGAAGAACATGTATGTGGTAGACTGGTTTACTGCCACACCAAGCACCTGTCTATTAGCAAAAAGCACAACCGAATCAAAGTTGAATGTGGCACAAGAAGCTGAGTCATCTGAATTTCAAGACAATCAACAAGCTTGCAAGGAGTCATCTTGTGGAAGGATTGCTAGACTCAGTGTACAAGAAGGAAAGTGTTTGTGATGCATGCCAGATGGGAAAGCAGATCAAATCATCATTCAAAGAGAAGTCTAGTCCGTCTTCAACAAGGATACTACATCTGTTGCATATGGATTTATTTGGTCCTATTGAACCAGCCAACATAAGTGGAAAGAAATACATTTTAGTGGTGGTGGATGATTATTCAAGATGTATATGGACAATCTTTATGTGTAAAAAGAAAGAAACCCTGCAGAAACTACCTCAGCTGATGAAAAGAGTTCAAAATGTAAAGAGCCAAACCATTATAAAGATAAGATCTGATAGAGGGACTGAGTTTATCAATGGGATAATAACTCAGTACTGTGTTGAAAATGGTATTGCTCATGAGTTATCTGCAGCAAGAACTCCACAGCAGAATAGAGTAGCTGAAAGAAGGAACAGAAATCTCAAAGAAGCTGCAAGGACCATGTTAGAAGAAGCTGGACTGCCTAAAAGATTTTGGGCTGAAGCCATCAACACTGCATGCTATAATCAAAATAGATGCATGATAAATAGACAGCTGACAAAGACTCCCTATGAAATCTGGACAGGGAGAAAGCCAAATGTTGGGTACTTTAGAATATTTGGATGTAAATGCTTCATCCACAACAATGGCAAGGACAACCTAAACGCTTTTGATGCTAAAGCTGATGAAGGTATCTTTTTGGGATACTCAGCTGAAAGCAAAGCCTATAGAGTATTGAACAAGAGGACTATGGTCACAGAAGAATCTATTCATGTGGTTTTTGATGAACCTAATGTGAATGGAGAAGATATTGAAGAGTTAGCTGATAAGCTGAATCAACCAACTATGCAGAATAGTCCTTATGTTGAAGCTGAAGCAAGAGCAATCAACCAAGATGAAGATGAGATAGTTGAATCTCAAAGACAACTTGAAAGTCTGCAGCTGAATGATGATGAAAGAGCTGCTCAAGAAAACACAGCTGCAAGACGGTTGAACCCAGCTGATTTACTTCAACCTGATGTGAGATGGCTGAGAGACCATCCACCAGAACTAGTCATTAGAGATGTGAGAGATGGTGTAAGAACCAGATCTAGAGCTCAGCAAGAAGCAATGTTCACTTGTTTTATTTCTCAAATAGAGCCAAAAGATGTGTCCCAAGCATTGGATGACACACATTGGATTCAAGCCATGCAAGAAGAGCTGAATCAGTTTGAAACGAACAAGGTATGGGAATTGGTGCAAAGACCAACCCATCAAAATGTTATTGGCACAAAATGGGTTTTCAGAAACAAGATGAATGAGAAAGGATCTGTGGTAAGAAACAAAGCAAGATTGGTATCCAAAGGGTATTGCCAAGAAGAGGGAATAGATTTTGATGAAACATTTGCTCCTGTTGCTAGATTAGAAGCAATAAGGATGTTTCTTGCCTATGCTGCACACAAGAACTTCATTGTATATCAAATGGATGTGAAAAGAGCATTTTTAAATGGATTGTTGGAAGAAGAAGTCTATGTTGAGCAACCTCCAGGCTTTGAGCAGAAGACCATTGTAGATAAGGTGTGCAAGCTCAAGAAAGCTTTATATGGATTGAAACAAGCACCTAGAGCATGGTATGACACATTGTCTCAATTTCTGACTGACAATGGATTCACCAAAGGCAAAGTGGACAAAACACTCTTGAGAATTCAAGATGGAGAGAGTATCTTCGCTTGTTCAAATATATGTCGATGATATCATTTTTGGATCCACAAACAAAGTTGTGTGATAAGCTCTCAAACCTCATGCAAGGCAAATTTGAAATGAGCATGATGGGAGAGCGACCTTCTTCCTAGGACTTCAAGTTAAGCAGTGAAGGATGGAACCTTCGTAAGTCAAACAAAGTACACGAGAGATTTAATGAAGAAATTTGCTATGGAAGAGAAGTCTTTCGTGAAAATACCAATGAATACATCGGTCAAGATGGACATGGATGCGGATGGCAAATCAGTAGATCAAAAAGAGATCTGAGAGCACTTATTGGGTCACTACTCTATTTAAACAAGCGAGGGGCGGACATCACCTTTGCAGTAGGTGTATGTGCAAGATTTCAATCTGCACCAAAAGAGAGCCACATGACTGCAGCTAAGAGAATTCTAAGATATTTGAAAGGATGCCAGGAAGTTGGCTTATGGTATCCAAAGGAAGGTGGATTCAAGCTTATTGGTTACTCAGACTCAGACTATGCTGGATGTAGAGTTGAAAGGAAGAGTACTTCAGGCACATGTCAAATGCTTGGAAATAGATTGGTTTCCTGGTTTAGCAAGAAGCAAAACTCAATAGCCACATCCACAGATGAAGTAAAGTACATAGCTGCGGGCAGCTGTTGTGCCCAAGTTTTATGGATGAGACAACAGCTGAGAGATTATGAAATTGAAGAAAAAGAGATTCCAATTATGTGTGATAACACAAGTGCTATTGCAATCACTCAAAATCATGTGTTGCATTCAAGAACAAAGCACATTGATGTCAGATATCATTTATAAGAGATCATGTTGAAAAGAAAGATATAATTTTGGAATACATCTCAACTGATAAACAGTTAGCTGACATTTTCACCAAGCCCTTATGCGAATCAAGATTTGAAGAGCTTAAGCATGAGCTAGGGTTAATTGAGCTGAGTTAATACTCAGAAGACTCAATTAGAAGAGATGAAAGATAGAAAGTAAGAAATGAACGAGGCTTTCAAATCAGCCAAGTGAATCAGCCATATCGGAAAGTCAGTTGTATCGAGTTAGCTGACAGCTGAGTCGCTTAAAGAAAGGAGAGAAGCTAAGTTAAGTCATGTTTGACATAAGTTGAGTCATTTAATAGCTAAGTGACAAAAACGCATGATCGTTTTTAATGAGCGGAAATGTTTTTAAGGATGATGTCGGCGTAATAATGCGGATAATAAAAGTCAAAAGTGCCGATAAGCATATGATTGGATATAAATTTGCCGCATTAAATACGAGGAATTAAATGCGATTCGGCATGCTAAATCGAGCCGTTGATCTTGATCAAATTTTAAAAATTAAAAACACGTCCTTTCATAACCCTTATATACTCATTTTTTAGTTTTCTCTCTCTCACACTCAAAATTGTTCATCTTCAAAGCAGAAACAAGCAAGTTCTTTTCTCTCAAAAACCCTACGAATTCACAAGCAGGTTTATCAAGCTTTATTCGGTAAAACTCTCTAAAAATGGCACCAAAACTCGATTTTGTTAAGTTGTCGAAGCTAATCCACTCTGGATCGACTGTGGATTTCGAAGGAATGGTAAAGTAGGGTTCCGATGAAACCCTAGTAAAGAAGATAGCTGATGTGATTGAGAAGTCAGGACTTAAGCCTTTTCTCACCATGGAGTACTCGCACACCTATCTTGAAGAGGTGGTGCAGTTCTAAGTCAACGCTGAGGTGCAGGACGAAGGCATCAAGTCTTCTGTCCACCGCAAGGACATTTTGATTACTGCTAAGGACCTTGCGGAGCATTGTTTATTGCCGTCCGAGGGTATGCCAGAAACATACGAAGCTGATGTCAACTTGGCTGCTGCATGGAAAGAAGTAGAGAAACCGGAGTGTGCTGCGAAAGTTATCTACACAACTAAGAAGAAGCTGCTGAAGGATGACTATCACAAGTTGATGGACGTCATTGCAAAGTGTGTAGATATGAAGTTTGGCAGTTTCAATCAACTGTCAAAGACAAAGTTGATCGTCATGGCTGCGATCATGGAAGGAAAAAAGAAAGTCAATCAAGGCTGAGTTCGTATGCGGCTGACCTCTGCGAGCATTGGGAACAAATCGTACAAGGAAGATGGATCCTTTGGAGGATCACTCGGCTATGGCCTAGTAATTGGCTACTTGATGGAAATGAAGGGCATTCCCCTTCAACATGGAAAGCCCTTCCATGTAAACAAGAAGATGTTCAGGGCTAATATTTCAGGAGCCCAGAAAAGAGCCCATGCAAAGAGGGCAGATACTAGTGAGGGGAATCGGTGAACCCGAGGACACGATTGTCTCTCCCCTCCGAAGAAGAGAGAGTCACATCCTGCTTCTTTGCTAAGAAAAAAGTTGTCACTGTGAAGAAAGAAAACGGACGCTTCTACCCTGCCAGTAGGAGTCACTGTGCGGCCGGTGTCTCCGGCCTGTGAACCGTAGAGGTGGAGAAGGAAGCCCAAATACCTTCTCGGCCATAAGAAAGAAGAGGACTCCCAAGCTAGAAAGGCGGCTCCATCTAAGAAAGATGCTCAGGCCCCTTGCCAAGGAACACGAAAAGGAGGAATCGAACCGAGAAACTCTGTAGTGAGAACCAAAGAAGAAGAAGAATCTCAAGCTTTGAGCTTGAGAAGACAGTGATCTGAGTCCGTCACTCAATCGAGAGAACTCCTGAGAGGCCATTTTGTGACGAAGTGCGGTCTCGAAGTTGTTGATGAAACCGCCAAGTCTCTTGAAAGTGATCAGAGGCTTACCAAAAAAGCGGTGAGACAACAGAATCTCTGTTGAAAAGGTTGTCTCTCCACCGCCACGAGATGTTGTTGAAAGGCGAAGAGCGACAAAGTCTATTACCTTCTATCCCTGAAAAGGAAGGTCGGGGGAAGAAGAGGATGAAGATGATGATGTAGTTATCGTTTCTCCTGTGTATCCGGACATGCGGCGCCGTCTCACGACAATGGAGGGCATGGAAGTTGAGTCACTCAAGGGTACATGTAGGTCCCAAGGGGTGTAAGTGTAAGGTTTAGAAGGGGGGTTGAATAAACCTTACCAAATTTTCGATTTAGTCCTTTTAAATCTCTGAGTTGATTCTACACATTTGTGTCCTTGATGGACAATCGAATTAGTCACTCAAGTAGAGTTAATCTCTCAACAGACTTCGGTGAGTACATTGATGGAGTAACTCATTTGTTGGCTATAATTTAACTCAATTGTGGTTTTATTTTTCAGCGGAAGACTTAACATCCTTAAGTTTGATTAAGCAAAATTTTAGAGCTTGATTTAGTACTTATAAATTATCAAATGGATAGCAAATTTATCGTGAGATATAAGCGATTAAAAGTGCAGGAATTTAAATCTTTGAAATGTAAATGACACGTAAAGTTTTTATAGAGGTTCGAAGATGGGGTAATTCTTCTACTCCTCTCTTCTCCAACTCCTGGAGGAATCCACTAAGTAATGATCGGTTTACAAAGTGGTAGCAGTCCGGATACAAGTCTTGATCACAACGGCCGACTTGATCCTTAGGGACTCGATCCGGGAGACGCCTTGATCACTCGGTGGCTTCTCGTGCGACTCGGCTTCTTCTGAGGCATTTTGCGCTTGTTACTCTGACTCACTTGCTCAAGCTCTTTGGATTTGATCACGAAGCCCTCCAAAAGCTTAAGACTTGGTTCAACCTTGAACCTTTCTACAATCCTTCCTGGAATGTAGACCCCTTGTTTTCAAAAGTTTCCTCTTCAAGCGATTGAAGTTCTCTTTCCTTCACGGTGAGTGTTGGATTGATGTACTTCGTAATGTGGGCTTGAGGATTGAGAATGTTTGATTTTTCTAATGTGCTTGTATATCTCACGTGTGTGTCATCCCTTTTTTTTTTATCTCAAACAAACTCCTCGGCCTTTTATAGTGAACATTCAAAAATTTGCCCGTTGAAGAGATAGGCTTATTTTTGAAAGTCACTTTGCGATCGTTGCTTGCGATTCTTGGAATTGCCGTTTCCTCGTATGAATTGTTCTTTCACCTTTTGAGTTCGACACGGTGTAGTGCTTCCCATTGGTTCATTCCTTTTGCACGCTTACGGGGTGAGCACTCCAATAAAGGTGGTATGGAGATATTACTTGTTTAAGTAAATCTCTTGATTTACGTGCAACGGTTCTTTTCTGATTATCTCGACTTGTTGCATTTCCTTGCTTTCCCAGGTGACTTAGAGTCGACTTCCAATCATGGATGACTCTTCCTGTCACTTCAACTTGAGACTTGGCTTTTCTTGAGTTGACTTGGCGATGCTCCACTGTTTGCATCTGTTTGCTTCTTGATAGAGTTCCGTCTACTCTTCTTTTTGTCATACTCATTGTCTCGCGTGAGTTTTCCTTCCGATCTTGATTGTCTTCTTGCATGTTAGGGCGTAGGCGACTTAACTCGGCTTGGCGGCTCTATTTATTACAATGCATTTTACAACAAGAATTGGGGTGCCAACTTTCTATTCTAAGTTTTACATGGCATTCATCAAAATCTAAACAATAAAATTCCTAACAATTTCCCCCTTTTTGATGATGCCAAAACTTAAACCATACAAAGATGCAAATAACAAAGATACATACGAGATAGTGTATTGATATAGAATGTATCTTGTGAGAATCAATCTTTTTATTGATCATATCATTCTTGTACTTAACACAATTTGTTTACAAGGTGTATCGAGTATATAATTGTCTTCACAAAAAAATAAAGAGTTTATAGCTTTATTACTGAAGACTTACATTGTATGTATTTACATAATAAAATACACGAAGGGTTGGACATGACAACACTTCATCTCCTTATTTGTCTCATTCTTTCATCTTGTTCGACATCTTCTTCTCTTCTTCTCTTCTTCTCGTCGTCATTTTGCCTTCTTTTTCTTTTCATATGCCTTCTCGGGCAGCGGCTTCATCTTTTCTTAATCTTTCTGTCTCTCCTGCCATATTTGAGTTTGTCTCTTGTTTTCTTCTTCTAATCTTTTTGCATACTCGGCGTTAGTTTTAGCCACTTTTAAATTTGCCACTTGGTCAAGCCCAACCCAGTAGATCCCTCCTTTCTTTCTGGATCTACGTATTCAATATTCTTGGCGAGGCCAGGTCCGAAGCTTCTTCCTCCCTCGCTTCTTCCTCTACCTGCGGGCGTATCTTGTCTTGGGGTCTTCTTCTTCCCGGTGAGTGACTAGCGGAGTGACCGTGAGTAGAGCTGTAGGAAGTCTGCTTTGCTGTCGGCCTCTTCACATAACGTGAGACCCTTTTCCCGATACAAGTCCCAAGCTTGAGCCATGGACATATTTGCAAAATATCCTTGATTCGAGCGTTTTGAATTCGTCAGTGATCGTGGCTCTGTCCCGACATACGAAATGGCATACGTGTCTCTGTCTCTTGGAATGCCTCCGTGTTCTTTCAAGATGTTCATAACTCGGCATCCATTCTTTCTTCCACTTCCTTCATCCCTGCTTCAATTGCTTTTCTCTTCTCGGCCATAGATACGAGAGTGTTGGAGTAAGCGAGTCATGGGGAGTTCTTTGCTTATAATGTCATTTGTGTGAGGACCCTGTTGAGGGGTTTGTGCAATCATCAAGGTCATATCTTTTGATCCTTCCCCCTCGAGATTTTCCTTTCTTTTGTTTCAAAATTTCCTCGGTGATTTTCCCTTCTCATTTGTTCCTTCTCATTTTGCTCCTTTCTTTTCGACTTGATTTTCTTTGCTTTAAGGTATTCCTCTTCCCCCTTTTTGGCATCATCAAAGGATAGAGGAACCCCAGGGGAACATCTTTGGCAAGCATGAAATCGAGTCTGCGGATAGTCGAGTTGCTTCAAGTCTGCTGCGTTGTAAGCGGCCACGAATTCGGATCGAGTAGCGTTGGACTCTGTTGAAATCGACTTCATCTCGGCCATGAAAAGGCTGAATTTTCTAGTCATGTGTTCTTCCAAGCGTTGTATATCATTTGTATTTTGCTCGCAGCGGCTTGATTTCGGCGGTGTGAGCTTCATGCATATGTTCAATGTGTTCTCTCGGCCGTTTTTGCATCGGCATTTTGACTCTCCACACCAGCGGACTTGTTGAACAAAGTTACGAAGTATCTCTGTTCCACACGCATTGATTCTTCTTTGTTGCCACCATTCCCTTATCATTTGTGATGCCTCTCAAGTCAATTTGTAAAGGTTGGCATCTCTGTTGTCGATCGCATGTCCAAAGAGGCTGATGCCTCTCCATCCGTTCAACCTCGGCAAAGAGTGCTTTGAACACTTCTCGAACTTGGTGATTCTTCATTGCGGTGATGGCCATCTGACGTCAAAATCAAAATCATTTGGAACAATGGTGCACTGAGTGAAAAACAGGAGGTGGTTTGTGATAGCGTGCTTGTTCGTTTCGACTCTTCGTGGAGTTCGGTATTTCGGTGAAAAAGGAAAAGACTCTCGAAGGATTCATCACCGCCAAGCCCAGGATACATTCGATGATGAGTGGTGCGCGGGCGGTTCTTTTGGGAATCGATCTGCTGCGGCTTGAGGAGCTGCTTGATGGTCTCTTGTTGGTGGGTCTTGTTGTGAAGTGGACGACTTCTTGAGCCTCGGTATCTTAATAACCGTTGTCTCGGTGATTTTTCCATTTGATGGCGGTCCTCGGCCTTATCGAGCGTCATCGGACGATGATGAGATTTCCATTGGTGGCTCATCATCAAAGTTAAAGGTTTGTGAGTAGTCTTGGGATCGGACTTACTCGTGCTTGGAACACCCTTGGTGAGTCTTTTGGATTTGTCATGGGGGATGACTCGAGCTTCTTCTTCGCCTTACGATCCCGGAAAAGTGACATCGGGGTTGTCTGGGAATCATGAAGTGCGCTGATCTCCTTCTCGGATGGGTCGATGATAGCAGGAGGATGTTCTCTACTTGACTTCTTTACCAGGAAGTCTCAACCTCCGTGGGCCTTCATTACCTCCGGCGGTCTCTCTTGCTGCGAGGCACTGGTCTCCCTTTCGCGAGTGTCATTTGTCTTGGGGTCTTCTACGATGGCATCCATTGGAGTCTCAACCCCATGGATTGCACTTTCATCGCCCAGTGTTAACTCCCAGTACATTCCTTCGTGCCTCATTGCATCGCGGCGTCATTAGCCTTGAGCGGTTGGCACCTCGGTGAGACGATCTCAAGCTATGCGAGCCGTTGATGGCAACTTGTTGTTCTTCTTGTGATTGTAATTTCTCTTCTTTGCCTCCTTGATTCGTTGTGGAGTCATCTGCGGCATCCTCAGGCCTGCTGCGGTGGAGGAGTTTCCCCCTCGGTGGCGCACCGGTGAGTGACTTGGAATGGGGTCACTCGTCTCCAAACTCCGGCTGTTTCGATTGATTGTTCAGCCATTGTTGGGGCGGTGGTAGCACACCTTCAATAGGGGTTGGCTCATTTTGGGGTCCCCACTAGCCCGATTTCATCGCCATCTCCTTATTGCTTCTTACGAGTGATTTGGGGAAGTGGTAGCGGCAACAACAACGGTGGCTATTTTTTGAACTACTCCCATTGGATCGATTTCAGTGTGTTCGGAGGACTCTCCTAGTCCCTCCATTAGTCTTTGCTCGTGAAGGATTCTTGATTCGTGCAATGCTTCTTTGCATTTGCAACTCTTACGTAGCGGTGACATTCTGCAGTTCCTCGTCCTTTGTCGAGAAGACATCAAGGAGAGGATGTGTGTGTTCGTGGTGGGAGATAGAGGCGGATCTTGCCTTCTCACGTGCTTCGGCTTCTTGACTTGCTTTTCTCTCTCCCTGTCCTTGTAGATCTGCGGGATGTACAGCGATTGTCTTCATCAGTCTTTGGGAGCACGATGGTTAATCGAGGAAATTTAGTAGTTCCTCTTCTTCTTCTATGAACTCGGGCCGTTGGGCTGTTCCTTGACTTGCTCTAAACTTCCATTTCCTCCACTCACCATGAGACGATTTTGAATGTCGGGTAAGGTGGAGATAGAATCATTACATCACTATCTCTTTCTGGCGGAGTTCTTTTGTGCTTGTTGTGTGAGTTACAATTTGTGTCTTCAGTTGCCTCTGTTGATCGCCTTGGGAGATTTGTTTCATCAACTACATCCGGAGACTCTACTTCTCCGGTAGTCTCGGTATTTGTGCTAGGCGAGTAACCGACTCATTTGGTTTCTCGATTCGGATTTGCTTGACTATTCTTCTTCGTCTCTGGTTTGTACGGGGAATTTACAGTTGAGAGATGTTGTCTTGAGTCTTGGCGGTAGGGGCAGTCTTTGGTGTCTTTTTACGAGGAGGCGGGCCGTCGTGTCTTCTCGAGTTCTCCTCTTCTTTGACGATCGGGAGAAGGTATTTGTGAGTCCTTCTCGACCGGCTGCTGCGACGAAGCGGGAGACACATTTCTTGGGGCGGTGACTCTGCTGCGGCGAGGAGCATGTTTAGTTTTCTTTCTTTGCGGGCGTGATCTTCTTAGCATTGCGGGGACTTTCTTCTTAATTTGGAGAGAAGCAAACATTGTATCTTGGTGGTGATTCCCCCTCACAGTGTCGGCTCTCTTGGCGTAAGCTCTCTTGTGCGCCGGAGAGGTTAGCTCGAACATCCTCTTGTTAACATGGAATGCCTTCCCATGTCTAAGAGGACTCCTTTCACCTCAATAGCCGGCCAATCACCAGGCCATATCACAGGGATCCTCCAAATGAACCATCTTCTTTGAAGGACTTGTTCCCCACGTTAAGCGAGTCCGTAGACAAACTCGGCCAGTTTATCTTCTTTTCTTCGATGATTGCGGCCATTACAATCAGCTTTGCCTTTGTGATTGGTCAAAGCTGCCAAAGTGATGTCGATACATTTGGCAACTATGTCCAACAACTTGTGATAATCCTCCTTGGCCGATCTCTTGTTTTTTGTGTATATTATTTTATCGGCAAAGTCGGACTTGGCTATTTCTTTCCATCGTCGGCCAAGTTTACATCGGCTTCTTTGATCTCGGATGCTCCTTACCTGCTGGGTAGTAAGCAATATTCACCAAATCCTTGGCGAGAGATAGTGTTTGCTTTCCGTGTGAGCGGATGACTTGATTCCTTCATCGTGAATCTCGGCATTCACGTAGGTGTCGCGACCTCCTCCACATAGGTCATCGGATATTCTAATGTTAGAAAGCGGTTTTAGTCAGGGACGTTTCCAACTTCTCGGCGATTTTCTTCACCAGGGTGTCGTCGGACCTGCTTCACCATTAAAGAAATCGAAATCCACCGTCGAACCGGTGTGGATTTGCTTTCCTAACTTGGTAAAGTCATAAGTTGGTGCCATTTCTCGAGGATTGTATCAAGGAAAAACTCGAGAAATTGATTTGAAGGTTGATAGGGTTTGAGGAGTATTTGCCTTTGCTTTTGAGAGAAAGAGATGAGCAGTTTTTAGAAGTGTGAGAGAAAGCGGACGAAAATGGTTTAAATATGGTTTATGAAAGGGCGTGCGGGTGGTTTTGAATCGTGATCGAAATCAACGGCTTGGATTTTCGCACGCTTATTGAGCATTTCATGTCTCGTATTTAATGCGGCAGCATTTATATCCAATCATAAGCTTGGTGTGCGGCTTTTTGTATGTACACATCATCATTATCTTTGACGTATTCCTTAAAACATTCGCTTAGTCAAAGCATTGCGTTTTGTCACTTTGCTCATAAGTTATTGACTTATCTCTTAGGCGATTTAGCTCTACTTCTCACAGATTCTCTTAGCGACTCGGCTATCGGTGACTCGGTGTATTTGTCTTTCCGTCTGGTGATTCTTGGTGATTTTTTTCGGCTCTTTTTCCCCCTTTTGTTCCATTTCTCTTCTTTGATTTGCAGTGTCAGTGTCGCAATTCAATTAACCCCAACTCATGTTTGAGTTCTTCAAATCTTGACTCACATAATGGTTTTGTGAAGATGTCGGCTAGTTGTTTATCGGTTGAGATATATTCCAAGATAATGTCCTTCTTTTCAACATGATCTCTTATGAAGTGATATCGACATCAATATGTTTTGTTCTTGAGTGCAACACGAGGATTTTGAGTGATTGCAATGGCACTTGTGTTATCACACATGATTGGAATTTCTTTTTCTTCAACTTCATAGTCTCTCATTTCTTTGTCTCATCCATAGGACTTGGGCACAAGCTGTAATTTTGCCCTTGACTATGTATTCTGCTTCATTTGTAGAGGTGGCTATTGAGTTTTGCTTTTTGCTAAACCAGGAAATTAGTCTGTTCCTAGCATTTGACATGTGCTGAAGTGCTCTTCTGTCCACTCTGCATCCGGCATAGTCGAGAATCTGAATAGCAATTAGCTTGAATCCACCTTCCTTTGGATACCATAGGCCTCTTCTTGGCTTCCTTTCAAGTATCTCAATATTCTCTTAGCTGCTTTGTCATGTGGCTCTCTTTTGGAAGCGATTGAAATCTTGCACATACACCTACTGACAAAGGTGATGTACGGCTGCTAGTTTGTGAGATAGAGCAATGATCGATAAGTGCTCGTATCTTGTTTGATCTGAGGCTTGCCATCTGCATCCATGTCCATTTTGGTGATGTGTTCATTGGTATTTTTCTGAGAAGACTTCTCCTCCATACCAAACTTCTTCATTAAGTCTCGGTGTATTTTGTTTGACTTATGAAGGTTCCATCCTTAATTTGTTTCACTTGGAGTCAAGGAAGAATGTCGACTCTCCCATCATGCTCATTTCAAATTTGCTTTGCATGAGGTTTGAGAATTTTCACAGTTCATTGTTAGTGGATCAAAAATGATGTCATCCACATATATTTGAACAAGCGGTATACTCTTCTTGTCTTGAATTACGAAAAGTGTTCTATCTACTTTTCCTTTTGTGAATCCATTTTCGGTTAGGAATTGTGACGGTGTCATACCGTGCTCGGGTACTGTTTCAATCCATACAGGGCTTTCTTGAGTTTGTATACCTTGTCTCCAAGAGTCTTCTGCTCAAATCCTGGAGGTTGTTCAACATACACTTCTTCTTCCAATAAACCATTTAGGAATGCACTTTTTACATCCATCGATATACAATAAAATTCTTGTGAGCTGCATAGGCAAGAAACATCCTTATAGCTTCCAATCTTGCTACGAGGGCAAATGTTTCATCAAAATCTATCCCTTCTTCTTGGCAATATCCTTTGGCTACTAGTCTTGCTTTGTTTCTTACCACGAGAACCTTCCTCGTTCATCTTGTTTACGAATACCCATTTGGTGCCAATAACATTTTGATGCATGGGTCTTTGCACTAATTCCCATACTTTATTTCTCTCTGTTGATTGACTCTTCTTGCATAGCTTGAATCAATGTGTGTCGTCCAATGCTTGTGACACATCTTTTGGCTCTATTTGCGAGATGAAGCATGTGAACATAGCTTCTTGTTGAGTTACGGATCTTGTTTTGACACCTTCTCTTATATCTCCAATGACAAGTTACGGTGGATGGTCTCTCGGCCATCTTACATCAGGTTGGAGTAAGTTAGTTGGATTGATCGACTTGCAGTTTGTGTTGGTGTGGTCGGCTCTCTCGTTATCACTTTAGGCTGCAAATTTTCATTTGTTTTTGAGATCAGCTATCTCATCTTCTTACGAATTGATAATTCGGCCGACTTGACATAGGGACTCTTACGTATGATTGGATGATTGACTTATCGGTGACTCTTCAATGTCTTCTCCATTTACATTTGGCTCATCGAATACTACATGAATGGATTCCTCGTAACCATAGTTCTTTTGTTGAGTATCAGTAGGCTTTGCTTTGGTTTGAGTATCTGAAGATACCTTCATCGGACTTTAGCATCAAAAGCCTTTAGGTTGTCTTTGCCGTTGTTGTGGATGAAGCATTTACATCAAATATTACGAAATATGCAACACTTGGTTTTCTTCGGTCGGATCTCATAGGAGTCTTTGTGTTGTCTATTTATCATACATCTGTTTTGGGTGTAGCAAGTTGTGTTGATTGCTTGGCCCAAAATCTTTTTGGTAACCTGCTTTAGCTAACATGGTCCTTGCTACTTCTTTGAGGGTTGTTTTCTTCTTTGCTCGCAACTCCGTTCTGTTTGTGGAGTCTTGCTGCGATAGTTCATGACGATACCATTCTCAATACAATCTTGAGTTATTATTCCATTGACAAACTCGGTTCTCTATCGATCTTATTTTGATAATGGTTTGACTCTTCTCATTTTGAATCCTCTTCATCAATTTGTGGTAGTTTTTGTAGAGTTTCTTTCTTCTTGCACATGAATATTGTCCATGTATATCTTGAGTAGTCATCTACTACCACCAAGGTGTATTTCTTTCCGCTTATCTTTGTTTGGTTCCTTTGGGCAAATAGATCCATATGAAGTAGATCACGATATTCTTGTTGAGGATGGGCATGTCTTTTCTTTGAATGACGACTTGATTTGCTTTCCCTTGACATGCATCACATATACTCTCCTTCTTGTATCTTTGAGTGCGGAAGTCCTTCTACAAGATGACTTCTTGCCCGACTTGTTAATTGTTTTGAAATTCGGGTGACTCGGCTTTTTTGTGCCCGCCAACTTGATTGATTTGTGCTCTTTGCTAGTAGACAGTCTTTGGGTGTTGCGGTTGACCAATCCACTACATACATATTTTTCTGTCTACATCCTTGCAGCACCACTTCATTTGATTCAATTTCTTTGATTTGGCATATACCATGTTGAATCCAACATTGTAGCCCCTTGTCACAGTGATGATACCGATGCTCGGTAAGTTGAAGTTGAGTCCTTCAACATATGCGACATCGTGATTTCTAATCCGTTTCCTCTTGATGGATCGATGCCTCTTATTTCACCAGGAGCTTCATTTCCTCCAAATATGACTTTTGCTCCTTTGACTTCCTTGAATTTTTTGATTTCTCTTATTTCTGTCATATATGCTGGGTGACCACTATCCATGTACCAGGTTCCTTGGCACTCATTTGTTCCTTGAACACGCAATCAAGGAAATTAAGTTTTAGGTACCCATACTTACTTGTGGGTCTGAGGGGTTAAATTGTAAGATGATCCAACCAACCTATAGCCAAATGATTTGACTCAAGGGGTTGCCATCTATCGATTGCCATAATCATAATTAATCGGCAAATTGCTTGGGGATTCTAGGTTCATACTGTTTGTCTCTTTTGTCGTATGCTGATATGTGTTTTAGCAATTGCCTTCCTTGGGTAATTGTGGTGTCTTTGAGTGTAGTGCCTAGGTGCATATGTGTGCTGATGAAAGCTCTTATGCTTTTGGAATGGCCTTTCTTTGAGTTCTAGGCCTTTGCCATTTGGGCTTATATTCCATAAGTCTATCTTTGATAGTTCACATTATTCCAATCGGCTTGGCTTGGATATTTTCTACCATTCCCATCATATGTATTTCTTTTATGGGTTTTACGGGATTTTTGGTAGCTCTGCTTCCTTTTTCTGAGTATTTTTTTGTTGGAGTTTCTTTGAGGACTCGGTTGAATCTCTTCTGGTGTCCTTTGTTGGCTCACTCATTTGGTTGTTTTCTTTTCCTTTGTAACCAAGGCGAGTTTGCTTAGTGTTGTGCTTTGGAGTGAATGTGTGTGCTGACATTTAGAGTTTTGGATTTTTCGGACTCTTCATGACTTGAAGATCCTTTTTCCAAAATTACTCTTGAGGTTTGACATGGCACAGAGGAATTAAATCTAAGCTTTTGTCTTGTCTCACATTCTCTTTGACTCATAATAAGATCATCAATGATTTAGATGCCTTAGTGAATGAGGCGATAACATTCTTGAGGTCATTCTCCCTCTTTTCTATAGCGGCAATTTCGCTACTAATTTAACATTTTCACCTTTAAACTTTCATTTTCATGACTATTTGACTTAGAGTTCTCGGCTCCTTAGTCAACTTTGAGTTTTGACTTTTGAGTAATTTTGTTTTCCTCATTCAATAGTGTGTGTGAGGATTTAATGTGTTCAAAATCTTTCATCATTTTGCTTAATGAATCATAAAGATCGGTAGGTGATGAAGTGTGTGTGTCCTGAGTCACTATCACTAGTGTTTGAGTTTGTTGAGTTAGATTGTACCTCATCTTCTTGATCTTGTTCTTTGGCCATCAAGCGATCGGGGCTTCTTCCCGTGAGTCACTTGAGTAGTCGGCTTCTTGCTCTCTGAATCATTTGTCTCCTTGACTTTGTTTCGTGATCTCTGTGACCATCATTGCCTTTTTCTTTTCTTGTCTTCTTTCTCGAAGATCTTTCTTTCTTCTTCATCTCTGTCTTTGTTGACTACGAGGATATGGCGATCAATGGCATAGTGACCTGGTTGTCTACAGTTCAACATAGATATTGACTTTTGATCGCTCTTTCTATTCTTGAGTTGTGACCCTTTGATACTCAACTTTTTGATGATTTGTTCTCTTGGTTGGCCTGTCTTCCCTTGATTTGGAGGAGGTGAGTGTCTTTGCGGAAGATTCACCCTTTCCTCTCTTGTAGTTCTTGTTAAAGAACTTGTTAAATCTTTTAACCATGGCTATTTCTTTTGGGTCAATTGCCTCTTTGATCTCGGCTCTCTTCCCATCTTTGACAATTAGAAGCGGTATTTTGAGTCAAAATTGTCTCTTCTGGTCTTTCTTCTCGGCTCAAACTCGTAGGCTTTGAGTCGAGAATAACTCATGATTGGATGTCTTTGATAGGTCCATGGAGTGTCTCGTGCCATGACCTTCATTTCCCCATTCATTTGGAAGACTTTTTAGGATCTTCATACACATTTCCTTTTGTGTATATTCCTTTCCAAGTGTAGATACTGACTCATTTGTGATTTAATAGGGCGTCTAGTTGATCCGGGTTCTCTCACGAGATCATTTTGAAGTTTTCAAATTTTTGTACCGCTTGTTTGATAATTTGTTTTCTTTGATTTGCTCCGAGCCTTCACAAATTAATGTCAGCTTGTCCCAGATTTCTTTAGCCGTTTTGCATGATTTGACTTTATTGAACATGGCTTTGTCCAGTTTTGTAAAGGATGTCCTTGTTACATTGTCCAGGTTGTATCTTTTTGTCATCATTTTGTCCCTCAGTTCTTGGTTTTCAACCATGGTGCCTGCATACGAATTTTCCAATCATCAAATTCTTCGATAG